>CAUYQV010058723.1:0-19177 GCA_963574575.1 Galagoides demidoff | reverse complement strand
AAAAAAAAAAAAAAAAAAAACAGTAGCTAGAGGAATTCATCTCTGATGTGGCCTTATGTAAAAGCTAACTAAATTCATGTAAATATATTTCAATATGCATATTGTTTTACAAATCTATGAAAATATATAATCAAAGATATAACTCCTGCGATCATGGTAATGTCCACATAATTAAGTTTTCCACATTAACGACTCTATGCAGATCTTCCACACAATGCAAAGATTATACAGCACAGCTCTATAACTTCAGTACTCTAGGAATTCTACAAGGATTTCTAGAAAATATGGACCTCACCTTACCAGCCTTTTAAACTCTTCCACCTTCTGCAAGCATACTGTACCTTCATTCAAATAATATATATGGAATGCTTTTTTGTGCAAGGCACCTTGCTTAACCCAGGGCATACAACTGTGAGGAAAAGGCAACCAAATTCTTACCCTAGCACATTTTATAGTCTTCAGAAGAAAACAGACAGCCAGGTACAGTGGCTCACGCCTGTAATCTTAGCACTCTAGGAGGCCAAGGTGGGTAGATTGCTTCAGCTCAGGAGTTTGAGACCAGCCTGTGCAATAGCCAGACCCCATCTCTACTAAATAGGGGAGGGGAAAAAAAAAAAAAAAACTAGCCAGGCATCACAGCATCACAACTGTAGTCCCAGTTACTGGGAACTCTTAAGGTAAGAGGATCTCTTGAGACGAAGAGTATGAAGTTACAGTAAGCTAGAATGATGCCACAGCACCCTACTCAGTGTGGCAGAGTGAAGCTCTGTCTCGAAAACTAAATAAATACAAAAATAGAAATTTACAGCATAATCATATAAATAAATACAAAATTATAACCCTCTTAGGAATTCAATAGCTCCCTTTCCCTCTGTTTTTTTATTACATCCTGATAACTGCCTGAGTCATTAAGAGAAAGGGAGGGCCAATAGAATATATCCATTTTTTAACTTTGCATATATCATGTCGGATTTTAACAACATATTATTGCACTAAGAAAAACCACTGTTGGCCAGACCTGGTAGCTCATGCCTGTCATTCTACCATTCTGGGAAGCTGAGGCAGGAGAATTGCTTGAGCCCAGGAAATTAAGAATACAGTGAGCCAGGCTAATGTCACTGTACTCTAGCCAGGGTGAAAGAAGAGACTCTGTCTTTTCAAAAAAAAAAAATTAACCAATATCCTCTGTATTTTCAATAGCATGATGCCTAAATTCAATGTCCTTTTATCTTTTCTTTCTATATTTTCTGAAAACTGGTAAGGTACATACTGTAACCCCAGCATGGTCCTATAATAAGTTTGTCATCTCTATGATTTCTTTTTCAGAATTATCCTGCTTAATCTTCCTTCCTAATATTAAAGTTTTCCTTCTCTATAACTCTGTACCTTGTGCTATTTAAAATAATCAACTTTTTTCCACAAATAATCCAAAACTATATACCATACCTGAATTTTCACCTTCTTCAAATCTGTAGTTTACGCTGTTACATAGTCAAATTTCTATCTGTCACTACATAAAACTAAACATGACTAGAATTAAATGCTTAAATTTCTTTGCCAAGTTACTCATGCTTCCTTTCATAACCACTAGAAGAAATAATATCACTATTTAAGGAGTAGGTACCTCCTCTGGAACCTTGGGAGTTGAAGGTTACTATAAAGCATAATTGTGCTACTCTACTCCAGCCTGGGCAACAGAGGGAGACCTTGTCTCCTTTATGCATTCATATATACACACCATAAATGAAGTAGGTATCTCAAAATTCATTAGTACCATAGTCATACTGGGTGATTTGTTTCCCTGTTCATATAAATAATATTCTGATACTTGGTATTTTTCCTTAAACCTTTACCGATCATAAAGATATAATTTTTCCATAAGTTATTCCATAAATACAACTTTGATAAAAATATCAGTAAGATGTTGAAACTAAACAAATCAACTTTGAAGCTCATATACAAAATAAGCAAAATAATGTGGGAGATTCTCAAACAATTTCAAATAATAGAAAAATAGCTCTAACAGATATTATAACATATTTCAATGCTCCAATCAATCTAACAGTGTGATATTGGACAGTGAAGACACAGTCATCAATGGATTGCTCAGAAACCTCAAAACTGACCCAGATAAATTATAGGAATGCTGAATATAAAATGCAGTTAGATTTTCAGATCAAAGAGGTTTTTAAAAAGTGGAAAAACTGAATGCAAAACACCAGGCTGTTAAAAATGGAAATGAAACTTTAAAGATGAATAATCTCCTCTCATTTTAACAGATGAAGAAATGGACTCCCATCCTAGTGTGCTCCTGTGTTGAAAAAAAAGAAAGAAAGAAAGAAAAGAAACAGGCTCAGAGGATTTAAATGACTTTCCTTGTCAAAAATCTTGTTTACATGGGCGGCGCTGTGGCTCAGCAAGTTGGGCGACACCTCCATACACCCAGGGTGGCAGGTCAAACCCAGCCCCGGCCAAACTGCAACAAAAAAATAGCCGGGTATTGTGGCGGGCACCTGTAGTCCCAGCTACTCCGGAGGCTGAGGCAAGAGAATCACCTAAGCCCAGAGGTTGCTGTGAGCTGTGACTTCATTGCACTCTAATAAGGGCAACAAAGTGAGACTCTGTCTCTAAAACAAACAAACAAACAAACAACAAAAAAAAATCTTGTTTACAGAAGTGCTGTAACCAGAAACTGAATTTCTTAATTCATAGCTAAATGATTTTTATATTCTAATTATGATGGTACGAAAGAACTATTATTTCCATGCTTCTTGGCATGGAATTTTGCTGTCTGCTAAATAAAACTTAAACTTTGAACTTTAAATGAAGGAAAATGAAACCCATCTAGAAGAAACTGCAAAGTCATTAAAGTGCAGAGGAAAATATGGCACAATAAATGTATATATTTTTAACTTGCTTTACTGACAATTATGTCACCTTTTGGAAAGGAGGAATAAGCAGGATTAGTAGAAGAAAGCAACTTGACACACAGGAGTTTTAAAATTACATTCAAAAAAAAATTGGGACAGATGATAAAATACTAATCGTTGGAAGAAAAGCTCACGTGCTTTTATTAGTGTTACCTTTTTCTCCATAAATAATAGGGTTTTATTAGTTTGTTTTGAGGCAGGGTCTCCCTCTACCCAGACAGAGGCTATAGTGCTTTGGCACAATCACAGCTCACTGCAACCTGGAACTCCTGGAACTCCTCCTATCTTAGCCTCCCAAGTAGCTAGGAATACAGACACATGCCACCACACCCAGCTAACTTTTAAAAAAATATTGCAAAGAAAGGGGTGTTCTCTATATTGCCTAGGGTGGTCTTAAAACTCTTGGCCTTAAGCAATCTTCCTGCCTATGCCTCCCAAAATGCTGGGATTAAGTTGTATTCTGCCATGCTCAGAGAGTTACAGTTATTTCTGAAAAGGAAAAATAAAAAGTAAAAACTAGAGATTAAAAAATAGGCTCTACACTAAAGGATATATAAAAGATTCTATATCTTTCCAGAATTACAGTTTTCTGGCTGAACCCAGTGGCTCATGCCTGTAATCCTAGCACTCTGGGAGGTCAAGACAGGTGGACTGCTTAAGCTTAGAAGTTGAAGACTGGCCTGTGCAAGAGTGAGACCCGCATCTATCCTAAAAATAGAAAGATTACCTGGGCAATGTGGTGGACACCTATAGTCAGTTACTTGGCATGCTGAGGCAAGAGGATGGCTTGAGCCCAGGAATTTGAGGTTGCTGTATGTTATGACACAACAGTACTCTAAGCATGAGGCAACAGAATGACTCTTGTCTCAAAAAAAAAAAAAAGTTTATTAAAAAAGAAATATAGGGCGGTGTCTGTGGCTCAAAGGAGTAAGGCACGGGCCCCATATGCTGGAAGTGGCAGGTTCAAACCCAGCCCCGGACAAAAACTGCAAAAAAAAGAAAAAGAAATAGTTTTCTTTACAAATAATATATTTGGAGATTGGAAAACAAAAGAAATACATGAAGAAGATCCCATAGTCTTATCCTACACCTAGCCAGCTAACTATTTAAATGCACTTTTAGCCTTTTTTCCCCTCACAAGCATAGTTCTTACTAAGGCCCAAGGTACATATAAACCATAAGTTACTCAATTATTTAATACCTTTTGTGTTCTTATATTGCCATCATTTTAAGTAACTATTTAAAAAATACTTAGTAAATGAGTATGAGTCTTATTATCTATTCTCTTAGTTTGAATGCTTAAGCTACTTCAATTTTCTAATATTACAAATAATGTAAACATCTTTATGCTTTTAGTAAATAATTATGGATCAAAGCAAATTTAGATAGGTTGAAATAAATTACATGCTATACTACTAAACTCGTAGGCATAAACTCAGAACCATTTTGGTGATCTTTGAAAAAAAACCCAGAAATTGTCAGATATTAAAGATAGGTACTTACAGGTATCTATAAACAACCAAAGGGCCAATTTTGAAATTATAAGCTACTAAACTTTGAACTCCAACAAAATTCCAAAATGGCATAAAGGAATGAACAAAGAACTTTATAGATTCCTTGGTTTAACTATATATTAAAACTGGCATAAGTAAGATTAAAAGGGGAAACCATATTTAATGATGTACATAAACATAGGAATCCCACAAAGTATGAAACTCGAAGAAGAGTCAGATTGAAATATACACAGTATCTAGAGCAGTAATTTTCAACTGGTCTGCCGTGAGAGGATTTTGGATGTGATGTGAAAAATTTTTAAAGATCATTACATTATTTTCAAAAGAAGTTCAAAGGACAGTGAAGTATATTCTTTGTTGTGCTTTTTCTTTTGGATCAACTTAATTTAACTGTGCCATGGAAGTTTAACTATAAGTTCAAGTGTGCTATGAAATAAAAAAAAGGTTGAAAAACACTGATGTGGAGCTCCAGAAAGAGATAGGTGATTGCCACCTTGGGGAGTGGTAGCTATCTATACAAGTAACAGGAGGGTAAGGAGAGGAAATATATGATGGATAAAAATAGTCTTCTACATAGATAAAAAGTTTCTAAGGTAATAAAAATTATCTGGAACAGCCATATTCCTGATATACATAGACAATTTTACAAACACAGATTTCCCTTTCATTTGGAAATGGATAACTCTTCAGAGGTACTCCTATGTGTGCAAGTTTTTCACAATAACCAGCTGAAAACATGTTTAAAAAGTGTATTTTGGAGATGGCATATTCTGGCCTCCAGATTGGGATGGGGTATACTAAGAGCCAACAATGGATAACTAGTAAAATGAAAATTAAAAAATATATATTGATCAGTGAAAATAATATATATTCACTGACAGTAATTTCTTTTCATAAAAACAAATTATCAGATTTGAAAAGATTTGAAACTCAGCTATGGGAACCTTGGACTTAAAAGGTCCTTTTGACAACCTACAATAGGTAAGTCAATCAAATATGTAATTAGAACTAGCTAAGAAGTATTGATTAATAGTAATAGTACTATTACTAATTGATGACATGCTATACCTTCTTCATCTTTGGTTCTACACACTCTTTATCAACTGTAAGCTAGCTCTATTTTCAAGCTTAATAAATGACAGAATAAAAAAACTAAAGTGGCTCGGTGCCTGTAGCACAGTGGTTACAGTGCCAGCCACATACAAGGAGGCTGGTGGGTTCAAATTCACCCAGGTCATCTCAACAACAGTGACAATTGTGGGGGTGGCACCTGTGGCTCAAAGGAGTATGGGGCCAGCCCTATATGCCAGAGGTGGCGAGTTCAAATCCAGCCCTGGCCAAAAAAAAAAAAAAACCAACAATGACAACTGCACAGAAAATAGCCCAGTTTTGTGGCAGGCGCCTATAGTCCCAGCCACTTGGGAGGCTGAGGCAAGAGAATTGCTTAAGCCCAAGAGTTAGAGGTTGCTGTGAGCCGTGATACCATAGTATTCTACCGAGGGCAACATAGGGAGACTCTGTCTCACACACACACACACACACAAAAGAAATAATAAATAAAACGAATGACAGAATGTGCTGGGCTTGGCAGCTCACACCTATAATCCTAGCACTCTGGGAAGCAGGAGCTCAATTGAGCTCAGAAGTTCCAGACCAGCTTGGGCAAGAGACAGACCCCATCTCTACTAAAAAATAGAATTAGCAGGGCATGGTGGCTTGAACTGTTCCAGCTTCTCAGAAAGCCAGAGGCAGGAGGATGGCTTAAGTCCAGGAATTTGAGGTTGCAGAGAGCTATGATCACACCACTGCATTACAGCTTGGGTAACAAGGTGAGACCCTGTCTCAAAAAAATAAACAAAAAAGATAGAATAACTAAAAAATTTATTTTATAAAAAACATAATCAAGACCTAGATTTTAGGCTGGGTGTGGTGGCTCACGTCTGTAATCCTAGCACTTTGGGAGGTCAAGGTAGGTGGATAGCTTAAGCTCACAAGTTCGAGACCAGCCTGAGTCAGAGCAAGACCTCGTCTCCAAAAATAGCTGGGACTTGTGGCTAGCACCTGTAGTCCAAGCTACTTGGAAGGCCAAAGCAAGAGGATCACTTGAGCCCCAGAGTTTGAGGCTACTGTGAGCTGTGACGCCAGCACTCTACCAAGGGCAACACAGTGAAGACTCGTCTCAAAAAAAAAAGAAAAGAAAAAGAAATATTACAAGGCAACAATAAATGCAAAGCCTGTGTTAAAATGGTAATAATCATAACATTACACAAAAAAACTGAATTTAAAATAAACCGCCTTCATTCTTGTCAAGCATACTATCTTCAAAGACACATGCCATTCATATGAGCATATAGCTGATTTTCTAGCATTTTTAGACTAAAAGAAATATTAAAATATATTTTCCAATTTTTACTAATCATTTCATTATTTATACTCTTGGAAAACTGAATAAAACATCTATTTCTTTACCAGTTTTGTTCATTTCCATCTGGCAAACATCTGTTTCTTGTGTAATAGAAGTCAAAAAGGTTCCACAGTTATTTTGTCATCAACTCCTTGATGATACAGGCAACAAATTGGAAGCTGAATTTTTCAATGAATAAATGGGATTCACAGTTTCCATTAATTTTATGATATGACACAGTAGCTCTTTTTAAGTATTTAAAAGTTAATGTATTTAACTGGGTGCAGGGTTGGGTGCAGTGGCTTAAGCTTGTAATCCTAGCACTCTGGGAGGCCGGGGCGGGTGGATTGCCTGAGCTCACCGGTTTGAGACCAGCCTGAGCCAGAGTGATACCCTGTCTCTAAAAATAGCTAGGTATTATGGCGGGTGACTATAGTCCCAGAGAGGCTTGAGGCACGGAGAATTGCTTGAGCTCAAGAGTTTAAGGGTGCTGCGAGTTATGATTTCACGGAACTCTACTGAGGTGAAAAAGTGAGACTGTCTCAAAATAAAAAGAAAAGAAAAGAAAAATTATCCAGGCCTTGTAGTATACACCTGTAGTCCCAGCTACTCGGGAGGTTGAGCTAAGAGGACTGCTCAAGCCCAAGAGTTTGAGTTTGCTGTGAGCTATGAGGATTCCACAGCACTCTACCTACGGTGGCAGAGTAAGACTCTGTCTCAAAATAAAGAAAGTAATAAACAAAATGAAAAAGAATGAAAGAACATATACTTATAAGCCTTACTCCTTACACCAAGGATGGGGCCTATGAATCCTTAGACTTTGGATTAGTTCTAGGTTAAGTCAGCTTTGGGAAATATTGCTTCAGGGGACCATGAATCCCAGTTTAGAACATCTGGCCTCAACCCAGCACAGTGGCTTAAACCTGTAATTCCAGCTACTCAGGAGGCTGAGGGAGGAGGATAGCCTGAGTGCTGGATTTCAAAGCTGCAGTAAGCTATGACTGCACTATTGTAGTCCTGCCTAGATGATAGTGCATGACCCTGTCTCTAAAAATAAAAATAACACCCAGGCTCGGTGCCTGTGGCTCAAGTGGCTAAGGTGTCAGCTACATACACCTGGGCTGGTGGGTTTGAATCCAGCCTGGGCCCGCCAAACAACAATGATGGCTGCAACCAAAAAATAGCTGGGCGTTGTGGCGGGCGCCTGTAGAACCAGCTCCTTGAGGGGCAGAGGCAGGAGAATGGCTTGAGCCCAGGAGTTGGAGGTTGCTGTGAGCTGTAATGCCACAGCACTCTACCCAGGGCAATAGCTTGAGGCTCCACCTCAAAAAAAAAAAAAAAAAAAGAAAGAAAGAAGAAAAAAAATAACAACCAAAAAAAATTTTTAAAAGAACTCTTGGCTTAGAGTGAACATATCTCAGGGTAGAATGTCCCAGTCTAGAACTTATACATTCTCTTATCAGTCTCCTTGTCATTTTGCTCACTCAACATCCACAGGATCTTTGAATAGTTTACTAATAGCTTACATTAGATAGCTGCCCATTCTCAGTGTGTAGGATTTAAACCATGTAGAGGCCCTTTAAACTCTACTTAATTTCATGCACCAGGTTTTTAAGTGAAAAACACACAAGTTCTTTGGTATTATTCAGAGAAATAGCTATTTAAAAATATTTTGGTTTCCTAAAAATATTAACCATCTAAAGGCTGGGCAAGTAACAATGCTGTGTCCTAAGATTATATGAGAAAAAAACACAAGTCTGGGTTCGGCACCTGTGGCTCAAGTGGCTAAGGTGCCAGCCACATATACCTGAGCTGGTGGGTTCTAATCCAGCCTGGGCCCGCTAAACAACAATGACGGCTGCAACCAAAAAATAGCTGGGTGTTGTGGCGGTTGCCTGTAGTCCCAGCTACTTGGGAGGTGGAGGCAGGAGAATCACTTGAGCCCAGGATTTGGAGGTTGCTGTGAGCTGTGATGCCACAGCACTCTACCCAAGGCAACAGTTGTGGCTCTGTCTCAAAAACAAAATAAAAACAAACCAAAAAACCCCACAAGTCCAAATAGTAAACACTAAAACCTCTAGGATAGTTTCTTTTCTTTTTTTTTAAGACAGAGTCTCACTTTATTGCTTTTAGTAGAGTGCCATGGCATCATAGTTCACAGAAACCTCAAACTCTTGGGCTCAAGTGATCCCCTTGCCTCAGTTTTTCATTTTTAGTAGAGACAGGGTCACATTCTCTCTTGCTCAGGCTGGTCTTGAACTCATGAGCTCAAGTGATTCACCTTATCAGCCTCCCAGAAAGCTAGGATTACAGGCGTGCCACCACGCCTGGCCAGATAGTTTCTTCTTGATGCTTAAAAAAAACGAAGATTCCAACTACAATTTGGACTTTTACCTAACAAATACAAACAAGGTAGCCGAATCTTTTATATCCTCAAATTAATCTGGAAAAAAAAAAAAGAACCATTAGGATTCAATCTCTTTTGGCCCCTATCTTCTATGCATACTAAGAAGAACAAAGAAAGTTCCAAGACAAGACATTAAAGAAGCAGATTTCTAAACTGATTTAAATTTCTGTGAAGCAGCAAAATAAATTTACAAGGTTGAAGAATTACGAACTCAGAATGAATTAGCTCAAGACTAGGGCCAATGAGGTAAAGCCCTTAAATTACACCACAGGTTTTTTTTTTTTTTTTGAGACAGAGCCTCAAGCTGTCCCCCTGGGTAGAGTGCCATGGCTTCACTGCTCACAGCAACCTCCAACTCCTGGGCTCAAGCGAGTCTCCTGTCTCAGCCTCCCAAGTAGCTGGGACCACAGGCATCCGCCACAACGCCTGGCTATTTTTTGGTTGCAGCCATTATTATTGTTTGGCGGGCTATTTTTTGGTTGCAGCCATTATTATTGTTTGGCGGGCCCGGGCTGGATTTGAACCTGCCACCTTAGGTGTATGTGGCTGGCGCCTTAGCCGCTTGAGCCACAGGCGCCGAGCCAAAAAAAAGTGAAATTTTATGGGATCTGAACTCACTGAATCGTGATTTTTCAGAATGATCAACACATAACGTTACAAAATCAGGCATGAATAAATGACCTATTCAAAATGTGAGTAGCCTTTTGGCCGGAGACACCATCTTCCAGTAATTTACCAAAATGACGAACCCAAAAGGAAAGAAGAGAGACACACAACACATATTCTCTAGGCATTTTAGATAACATGGAGTTGTTCCTTTGGCCACATATGTGCAAACCTGCAAAAAAGATGGTATAAATATCAAGGGAATAGTGGTGTTCAAAAAGGCACACCCCACAAATGTTACCACAGCAAAACTAGAAGAGTCTACAGTGTTACCCAGCATACCTTTAGCATTGTTGTAAACAAATAACTTAAGGGCAAGAGTCATGCCAAGAGGATTAATGTTTGCATTGCACCTATTAAGCACTCTATGAGCTGAGAGAGCTTTCTGAAATTCATGAAGGAAAATGATCCGAAAAAGAAAGATACCAAAGGGAAAGGTACCTGGGTTCAGCTGAAGCACCAGCCTGCTCCACCCAGAGAAGCATACTTTGTGATAACTAATGGAAAGGAGCTTGGGCTGCTAGAACCTATTCCCTATTGATTCGTGACATAATGGGTGTAAAAAATAAAAGGCTACTGTAAAAATGCTTCTGTTCATTGAAGAGAATTGTGGTGTCTCCTTCCCCTCCAAAAATATTTAAAGCAAATTTTAATAGTGACCTAAAAAACAAAATGTGAGATAGACCAATTGAGTTTAATTTAGCAGACTATGAGAAGTTCATTGATTTGGGGAGAGATTCCATATAGCAACTAATTTTTTTAGAAACTGCTATTTGCCCAGTTTTGGTAACATATCAAAGAAGACTATCAATGATCTGAAAGGCTATTCAAATATTGACACTGGCTCAGCACCCATTGTTCAGTGGTTAGGACTCTGGCCACATACACTGAGGCTGGCAGGTTCCAACCCAGTCCAGGCCTGCTAAACAACAACAGCAACAACTACAACAACAACAACAAAAAATAGCTGGGCATTGTGGTGGGTGCCTGTAGCCCCAGATACTTGTGAGGCTGAGGCAAGAGAATCACTTAAACCCAAGAATTTGAGGTTGCTGTGAGCTGTAACACCACGGCACTCTACCAAGGGTGACATAGTAAGACTCTGTCTCAAAAATAATAATTAATAAATAAATAAAATATTGATACTGTTTTTTCCAGCTACAAATCTGTACAAAAATCTGGATTTCCTTCATCTACTTCAGTCAAAACAATATATACAATAGATTGAACACAGAAGCAGATATGAGTAAGCTGTCTTCTATGAAGCCAGACATTACAGGGATTCGCAAAACTACAAAACAATACTATTCATTCTCTAAATGGTTTTGTTTTAGAAAATATAGGTTCTTTTTGTTTGTTTGTTTTTGAGAGTCTCACTTTGTCACCCTCAGTAGAGTGCTGTGATGTCACAGCTCACAGCAACCTCAAAGTCTTGGGCTTAAGCGATTCTCTTGCCTCAGCCTCCCAACTAGCTGGGACTACAGGTACCTGCCACAACGCCCGGCTATTTTTTTGTTGTAGTTGTCTTTGTTGTTTGGCAGGCCATGGGCTGTGTTTAACCCGCCAGCCCCTGTGTATGTGGCCAGTGCCATAGCCATTGAGCTATAGGTACCAAGCCAATATAGTTGCTTTTGTAAAAACTATGTTAACATGTAATGAATTTGTAATTTTTGGCTCGGTGCCTGTGGCTCAATCGGCTAAGGTGCCAGCCACGTACACCTAAGGTGGCGGGTTCGAATCCCCAGCCCAGGCCCGCCAAACAACAATGATGGCTGCAACCAAAAAATGGCCGGGCGTTGTGGCGGGTGCCTGTGATCCCAGCTACTTGGGAGGCAGAGGCAGGAGACTCGCTTGAGCCTAGGAGTTGGAGGTTGCTATGAGCTGTGATGCCATGGCACTCTACTCAGGGGGATAGCTTGAGGCTCCGTCTCAAAAAAAAAAAAAAAAAAGAATTTGTAATTTTTAAATCTTCACTTTCTAATATTTACTATTTTTCTAACATGACAATTTCTAAAATATTGTTTCTAATGTTTCTCATATTTCTAATATGATAAATATTGTTAAAACAACATAGATAAAGTTACTTGTAGTCCTCCCTAATTTTTTTTTTTTTTTTTTAGAGACAAGAGTCTCACTTTGTCACCCTGGGTAGAGTGCTGTGACATTACAGCTCACAGCAACCTCCAGCTCTTGGGCTTAGGCAATTCTCTTGCCTCAGCCTCCCTAGTAGCTGGGACTACAAGCGCCCACCACAACGCCCAGATATTTTTTGTTGCAGTGGCTGGGGCTGGGTTCAAACCCCCCTCAGTATATGGGGCCAGCGCCCTACTCACTGAGCCACAGGTGCTGCCCCCTCCCTAATTTTTAAGAGTGTAAAAGGGCACAACATTAATCAATGATTTCTTTTCTTTTCTTTTTCTTTCCTTTTTTTTTTTTTTTTTTGAGACAGAGTCTAGCTCTTTTGCCCTGGGTAGAATGCAATGGCCTCATAGCTCACTGCAACCTCAAACTCCTGAGCTCAAATGTTCCTCTTGCCTTAGCCTCCCAAATAGCTAGACTACAGGTACTTGCCACAATGCCTGCTAGTTTTTCTATTTTTAGTAGAGATGGGGACCTGCTCTTTCTCAGGCTGGTCTCAAACTCCTGTGTCATGGGCCCTATGCCCAGTCCTGTCACAGCACGAAGGAAACAGGCGTGACACGGATAGAAGTACAAGCTTGCAAGAGGCGGGCTAACCATAAGTGCAGGGTGGCCCCAAGCAACCTTCTCCACAGTAGCTATTTATTGAGATTGTAATAGACCAGTGAGGGAAGTATTGGATAATGATCGTGTGCTTAGGGATTGCCACAGCCAGGCTCTTTCTCTGGGACTAACACCTGTGGATTAGTTCCCCGATGGTCCACCCCCAAGCTGCAAATCATCTCACCCAAAGGCCGTCTGGCTCTCCAAATTCTCTACACTCCTGAGTTCAAGCAATCCACCCACCTTGGCCTCCCAGAGTGCTAGGGTTATAGGTGTAAGCATCCACGTCTGGTTATCATAGGCAATGAAAGAAAAAAATACACCTCAGCAAAATTAAAAACTTTTTTATATCAAAGAATACTTTTAGCTGAGTAAAAAACCATTGCACAGAAGAGGGAGAAATATTTGAAAAACACATATGTAGGCTGGGCACCTGTAGCCAGTGGTTAGGGCGCCAGCCACATGCACCAGGGCTGGTGGGTTCGAACCTGGCCCATGCCTGCCAAACAACAATGACAACTACAACCAAAAAATAGCTGGGCATTGTGGCGGGCTCCCGTAGTCCCAGCCACTTGGGAGGCTGAGGCAAGAGAATTGCTCAAGCCCAACAGTTGGAAGTTGCTGTGAACTGTGACACCACAGCACTCTAACAAGGGCAACAAAGTGAGAATCTATCTCAAAAAAAAAAAAAAGAAATCAAGAAAATAATTTCATTTATAATAGCTAAAAAAAAATTAGGAATAAATTTAATGAAGGATATCAAAAATTCGTACACTGAAAATCATATAACATTGATAAAAGAGAAATTGAAGAAGACACAAATAATTAGGTATCCTGTATCAATGGACTGGAAGAATTAATACTGTTAAAATGTCCATACTACCCAAATGATCTACAGATTCAAAGCAATCTCTGTCAAAATACCAATGACAACCTTCACAGAAATAGAAAAATAACCCTAAAATTACCATGGAACCATGAAAAAAAAAAAAAGGAAAAGAAAAATAAAATTGATTCACCATCTCCTTCTTTCCCCAGGCCCTGATGGCCACCATTCCGTTGTTATATATGTGGAATACGCCCAGACAGTGTTTTCTTTCTGTGACTGGCTCATTTGGCTTGGCAATGTGTCCCATAGGTTCATCCATGTTGTTACCGAAGGCAGGATGTCCTTCTTTTTAAGGCTGTATTAGTACTCCATTTCTTTATCTGTTCTTCTGCAAGCAAAATGACTAAATTCTGGGAATCTGCTGTATACCACATTACCTATAGTTAACAATAGAGTACCATGCACCTTAAAAGATATCAATAGGATACATGTCATTTCAAGTGTTCCTATCAAACACACACACAAGAACAAAAGCAGATTTTTGGACATAATGAATATATTTAGTACCTTTGTTGTGAAGGTGGTACTACAAGAGTATTCACATGTCCAAACTCATTAATATATATATCAAATGCATGCTATTTTTCATATATCAGTTATAATTCAGTAAAGTTAAAAAATTAAAAAAGGAGGCGAGAGAGTGTAAAAGGGTCCTGAGACCAAAACACTTGAGAACCACTGGTGTGGACACCCACTCCTGCCTCCCAGGTTTCAGGCCATTTCCAGCACACCTGCCCCTTCCACATACTTCTCCACAGAACACAGGAGTATATAGTCCAAAAACAAAATCAAACACAGCATTTAGCTGAAGAAGAGATAAAACAGTAGCACAGGGTGGTGCCTGTGGCTCAAGGAGTAGGGCGCTGGCCCCATATACTGGGGGTGGAGGGTTCAAGCCCACCCCAGTGAAAAAAAACAGCAAACAAACAAACAAAAAAAAACAGTAGTAGCACAGTGAGCTAAAGTGAAAAATAAGACCCTCTCATTCCCTTCGGAATAATTTACATTTTAAGGGAGGGGCCTGCTAAGTAATGCTCTGTCTGGGTCATCCAAAACCCCTCCTTGCTGCCACCTGTGGGAGGAGAAAGATGGGGATGAGGGTGTGGTAGGTGTTCAGGTGTCTTATCTTCTTCCCATTCAGTACCTGATGTGACACACAGCCAATGAGGTAAGACAGGTGGGGCAATTTTCATTAGTCATAATTTGCAGGGAAGGAAATGGAAGTCAGTACCTTGCCTCATGCAAGTAAATAGAAGACAGGGCCAGGAGCAGGATGACCTTCTGACTGCAGTCCCAGGTTCCCTCCCTGGGACGCCCCTTTCAGCAGTCTCTCTTCCCTACTCAAGCCTACAGGGCTACCTAGGTCTACCTAGAGGTCACAAGATGGACTGTTGTGCTTGCTAGTAACGTCTTAGGTTTAGAAGCTTTGTAAATTTCTCTTTTTAATCCATTAATCTCTTGGGTTGTCAAACTTTCTATAATAGATTGTAAGAGAAAGTGACACTTTGTATTGTTTTTCAATTGCAGAATGAGTTTAAATAATTAAAAAGTAAAATTTAATGAAATCAAAAACAATAGAAATAAAACAAAATCTGGTTCTTAGAGA
Organism: Galagoides demidoff; assembly: GCA_963574575.1. Taxonomy (NCBI): domain Eukaryota; kingdom Metazoa; phylum Chordata; class Mammalia; order Primates; family Galagidae; genus Galagoides; species Galagoides demidoff. Next base: position 4,019 of record CAUYQV010058723.1, on the reverse strand, counting down.
AAGATGACTAACAAAACTAATCATGAAAAAAAGGCTGAACCCCATAAGTGATATTAGAATGACAAAGGAAAGATAAAGTACAGTAGAGATTTGAAATACAGTAACACTATAATATTTTTATACTAATAATTTTTCAACTTTGGGGAGAAGAAATTAAAAATTACCAAAACTGAATAGTTTTAGTCATACTTACAGGAGCAACAAAAGCAATATTCTGGGGTCTTCTCTTAAAATGTAAACCTGTCAAGGCATCAGTGCTAGTAAGTTGTTCCTACAATCTTTTGTTATTAAACAGATGGGTCTGGCCAGATGTGGTGGTTCCTGCCTGTAATCCTAGCACTCAGGGAAGCCGAGGTGAGTGGATTGCCTGAGCTTAGGAGTTTGAGACCAGACTGAGCTAGAGTGAGACACCATATCTAAAAATAGCCAATAGCAGGATGTTATGGCGGGTGCCTGTAGTTCCAGATACTTGGGAGGCTGAGGCAAGAGGATTGCCTGAGCCCAAGAGTTTGAAGTTGCTGTGAGCTAAAGATACCATGGCACTGTGTTGGGTGACCAAGTGAGACTCTGTTTCAGATAAATAAATAAATAAACAAACAGATGGGTCTTTGGAATTGAAGCCTGTCAATCTCCTCCTTGGAGGATTCCAGGCTACAGCATAGGGGCTGGTACTGCCCCATGGAGTCAGATTACTCTGAGGCTGACTGATGCTGCTAAGTCACGTCCTATTTGCTTCCCCAAGGGCCAGAATTCTGTCACTCTGGCTTGAGCTCAGCCTACTGCCCTGCCCACAACCCCCTCCTCACTAACCCCCTGTCTTCTTCCCTCCCCTCCTCACTCCTTCTCCTTCTTATTCCTTTCCTTCCCTCAGCCAGCCTCCCCTTTCCTCCTCCATCTTCCATTAGAAGACAAATCACAGCACCAGATGTGACTGGAGTCCCCAGATCCATACGACCTCTCTCTCCATTCTGCCCTCTCCCCACTCCTACCTTCAAGCAATTCTAGCAGAAATAGATGCAGAACATAGATGAAGTTCTGTGTTCCTTAGCCTGTCTTGACCCATTCCCCATACTCATTCCTAAGTCTGATCTCAGCAACAGAGAAGGGCTCCAAGCAGAGCGGGGTATGCAATAAAAGATGGCAGTTGTTGAACTCTGAGTCCTGGTAGCAGAGTTAATGCAGAAGACCTGCCATTTGTACTTTGTACTTCATGTAGCCCAAATAAATATCCCACATACATAAACACTAGTGTGTCTCAAATTTTTCAATGCAGTTGAATGAACATTAAATATATTTAAATTTATTATTCCTTCCATACCAGGTTGTAACCATTGGTATTACATTTCAAGTACCACCACTAAGGCATGTGTGTGTGCATGGGTGTGTGTGTCTTGAGGAGTGGAAATTCATTAACTATTTTAATGATAGGATGACCTCCTTCAGGAAGAAGAATAGAGTTGGGTGCAATGGCAAAAGCCTGTTGCCTCAGCTGCTTGGAAGACTAAGATGGGAGGATCATTTGCGACCAGGAGTTTATTGCACCAGCCTACGCAATAGTGCAAGACAAGGATGATGACGACCAGTGTATCTGATATCGCTATAGTCAAGGATTTTGTTGTTGTTTTTGAGACAGGGTCTCAGTCTGTTGCCTGGGCTAGAGTTCAATGACATGATCAGAGCACTGTAATCTCAAACTCCTGGGCTCAAGTGATCTTCCTCCCTCAGTTTCCTGAGTAGCTAGGACTACAGGTGCACCACCACACCCAGCTACATTTTTTATTTTTTGTAGAGATGGGGTCTTGTTATGTCGCTCAGGCTAACGTCTAACTCTTCACCTCAAGCAATCCCCTTGCCTTGGCCTCTCAAAGCGCTGGGATTACAGTGATGAGCCACCATTGCCTGGCCTTGTGGTCAAGTTTTCATGCCTTTTTATGGTCCTATCCACAAATGGGAAGGAAGGAGGCCACAAGAGAGTCGGGTTTAGGTAGAAAGGGTTCTTTTGTGGACTATGCCAATAATTTATTCCTGGATTGACTCTAGCTCTTAGCATCCCCTAAGGCAGGTACTTTGGCAGACTCCCTATCAAACCCTGGCAGGTGAGATGAGACTTGGGAGGCAGACACTCTCTGTGACCTTCAACTTCTTCTAAAATGAACGTTTTAGAGTGGACATCTATCCCAATCAGAAAAACTGATGCTGCAATGACTGTGACCTACACCAGAAACCAGGACATCTGATCAGGCATGTTCAAACGCATTAATGGTTTGAACATAATTGGTTGTAAGAATTAAAATCTGGACCATATCAGATGTTTGACCATCCTTACTATATATATATATGTATCTCCATCCTTTAGGGAGAGCATGAATATGGGAATCCAGCATTAGAGGACTGAAAACCTACAAGGGTAAGGAAAAGGTGCCACATCATGGGAACATCCCAGTTTTCCTCTAGGATCTGGGACAAGACAAAGATGCTCATTTTTACCACTTTTATTAAAGTACTGGGAGTCATAGGCAGAGCAATTAGGCAGGCATCCAAATTGGAAAGAAAAAATTTAAATTACCTTTGTTTGCAGATGACATGTTTCTATATTTAGAAAACTCCACCAAAAACTACTAGAAATGATGAATTCAGCCCAGGTGTAGTGGCTCGCACCTATAATCCTAAGACTCTGGGAGGCTGGGGTAGGAGGATTGTTTGAATTTAAGAGTTCAGAGACCAGGCTTAGCAAGAGTGAGACTCCATTTCTACTAAAATGAAATAGAAAAAGTTAGCTAGGTGTTGTGGCACATACCTATAGTCCCAACTACTTGGGGGGCTAAGACAGGACAATCACTTGAACCCAAGAGTCTGAGGTTGCTGTGAACTAGGCTTGCCACTCTAGCCTGGGGCAACAAAGTAAGATTCTATTTATCTATAAATAAATAAATAAAAGCACAGACAACAAAAGCAAAAATAGATAAATGTGATTACATCAAGTTAAAAAGCTTCTTCTCAGCAAAGGAAATTATCAACAGGTTGTCAAGAGACAACCTACAGAGTAGGAGAAAATATTTACAAACTAGCCTTCTGACAAGGGATTAATAACCAAAATATATGAGGAACTGGAGTGACTCAATAGCGAAAAAAACAAATAATTTAAATTTTTTTTTTTTTACAGTTTTGGTCAGGGCTGGGCTTGAACCTGCCACCCCTGGTATATGGGGCTGGTGCCCTACTCCTTGAGCCACAGGTGCTGCCCCCCAAAAATTTAATTTTAAAAGGACCAATGAGAGCTGGATATGGTGCCTCATGCCTATAATCCTAGCACTCTGAGAGGCCACAGTGGATGGATTGTTTGAGCTCAGTAGTTCAAGACCAGCCTGGGCTCGGTGCCTGTGGCTCAAGTGGCTAAGGTGTCAGCCACATACACCTAAGGACCTAAGGTGGTGGGTTCGAATCCAGCCTGGGCCCGCCAAAAAAAAAAAAAAAAAAACCAATGACGGCTGCAAAAAATAGCCGGGCGTTGTGGCGGGCCTGTGGTCCCAGCTACTTGGGAGGCTGAGGCAGGAGACTCACCTGAGCCCAGAAACTGGAGGTTGCTGTAAGCTGTGATGCCTACCCAGGGAGATAGCTTGAGGCTCTGTCAAAAAAAAAAAAAAAAAAAAAAAGACCAAGCAAGAGTGAGTACCTCCTATCTCTACTAAAAAAAAAAACAAAACAGCTAGGTGTTGGGGTCTGTAGTCCCAGCTACTGGGGAGGCTGAGGCAAGAGGATTGCTTGAGTCCAAGAGTTTAAGGTTGCTATGAGCTATAATACCTGGGCACTCTACCCTGGGCAAAAAAGTGAGACTCTGACTCAAAAAAATAAAAATAGGCTTGGCACCTGTGGCTCAATTGGCTAAGGCGCCAGCCACGTACACCTAAGGTGGCGGGTTCGAATCCCTAGCCCGGGCCCGCCAAACAACAATGATGGCTGCAACCAAAAAATGGCCGGGCGTTGTGGCGGGCGCCTGTGGTCCCAGCTACTTGGGAGGC
>CAUYQV010058722.1:0-21032 GCA_963574575.1 Galagoides demidoff | reverse complement strand
GTAACAGGATGCGGGCAAACAGGGTGGGATACATATTTTTTTGAAAATCTCGCAAGTGTGTTTTGGGGGAGGGGAAGACTGGGGAGCACACACTGCCTTGGCTAAAATCAAGGGTCTTCACGCTTTTTGGCCCCCGACATTGGTCTGTTTAGGATTTCCTTTTTCTCTTTTTCTGTTTGAGCCTAGGGAGATTATGTGTTGCCAAGAATCTTTCCATTTCTCCAGTATTTTCATGTTTATAAACAGAATTTTTTATAGTATTCAGAGATGATCTTTTGTGTTTCCATGGCATCAGTTGTATTATCTCCTTTTTTAGTTCTAATTGAGCTAATCGGAGTCCTTTCTTTTCTGCTTTAGGTTTATTTAACAAGAGGGCTGTGATTCTGTTTATTTTTTCAAAGAACCAATTTTTTTGCCTTCTACATAATTGTTTTGTTATTGATTTTATTCAGTTCTGCTCTGACCTTAGTTATTGTTTTCCTCTAGTGGGTTTTGGATTGGTTTGCTTTTTTGATCTTTTTCCAATTCCTTTAGATGATTCACTAGATTGTTGATATATGAGCTTTCTGTCCTTTTTGATGTAGGTATTTAAGGCTATGGATTTTCCTCTTAGTACCACTCTTGCAGAATCCCACAAATTTTTATTATTTTTGTTCCCCTTGCCATTTAGTTTGAAGAACCTTTTTATTTTGTTCTTAATTTCTTCCTTGGCCCAATAATCATTCAGTATTTCCATGATTTTGTGTAGAATTGAGGGTTTCTCTAGGAGCCAATTTCTAGTTTTATTGCATTTTCACCTCAGGAAATATTTAGGATAATTTCTTTTATTTTTGAATTTATTGAGACATGTTTTATGGCTTAAATGTGATAAATCTTGAAGAATGTTCCATGTGCTACTGAGTAGAATTTTCTGTAAATGCCTGTTAGGCACATTTGGTTCAGAGTTCCATGTAATTTCCATGTTTCTTTACTCATTTTTTGCTTGGAGGCTCTGTTCAGTCTGTCAGTGGAACATTGAAGTTGCCAGCTATTACAACACTGCTGTTTATCATTTTATTTAGATCTAGTAGGGTTTGCTTTATACATCTGGGGGCATCTAGATTTCTTTACTTTTTCTTTTCTTCCTACACTGCTTTTGAAAAATTCATGAATGAATTTTTCCCTTCTTTAAGTTCAATTATACCCTTCCTAATTTTGTCAAGTATATTAGTGACTTTTCCATTAATTTCCTGAAATATATTTTGAGTATCTTATTATTGGTTTTCAACTTTTAATACCATTCATCATATTTGTCATCCATATACTGAGTTCCATTTACACCATTTTGCCAATTTCCTTATAGTTGGAAGTCACTGCTGTAGCTCTATCATGATCCCCTAGGGCAGGTAAGGGTTGACTTTTTGTGTTTTCAGGGTTCTATGGCTGGTTTCTTCTCCCCGAGACTTCTTTTCTCAATTCAGAGCTAATAAGTTTGCAGGACGCCTATTCTTTGCTCCAAACTCTCTTTCTTAATTAAAGTAAGAGAAGATCACTAGATTGTACCTCCCCCCAACTCTTAAATGTTGACTCAGCAGAGAAAGGATGTGTGCAGGAAGCGCCCGTGACACAGCTGTTCTCAATCTTCCTGTTAACCTGTGATTGCCTCTGCCCTGGCCTGTGCTGAATGCTGGTTGGGTTGTTCAGTGGACAGCTGGAGGACGTTTGACTTGGGAGCTGGGTGAAACCTTCTGCCCTGAGGCTGGTATTGTGGCAATGGCTCTACCCAGATCTCTCCACAGAGGTAACAGCAGCACCTGGATAATGTTCCTGTGGCTCCCCAGGCTGTGAGAGTTTGCTCAAAGTAAGTAATGGTGTGCTGCAGCTTAAGGCTGGGATTCCCTGAGGTCAGGTGTGTGTGTGTTGAACTTTGGAGCAGTTTTTCCAGCCCTAGTACGATGGTGGGGGATCTGGTGTTGGGTCCTGGAGTCCAGGTGAAATGATGGAGACTTGGGGATGGCGTCGCCAGTCTCATAGGAGTTCTGGAGGGACAAAGGCTCAGGAACCTCAGTTTTCACTGTGATAGCCTCAAAGCAGGGATTAGATAGGATCTAGGAATAGAAAGCTACTGAGCAGGGCCTCTGGGTCAGAAACAGGGCTGTGAAGACAACAACAGACAACATTCACCTATTCAAGTGATAGAAAGGCTTCTGAATGTTTGTGCTTCACTCTCAATGTCTGTACTTCTCTTACTGAGCTGAAGCACACAAATTTTAGGGACAAGATAAACTTGAGATAACATTTGAGTAGCACTGCAATCAAGATTGCACACCAGAAATTGTTACATCTTTAAGAGCAAATTTTAAATAGTATTAAATCAACTGCAGTTATTGTCAATAAAACCTCAGCTTTACTTCTAAGCAATTCTTCCTCAAGTCAATAAAACACACACACACAAAGTATTCTCCTAGAAAACAAAACCAGAGGGGAAAAAGTACATTTACATTTATATCATTATAAGATATTAAAGTAGCATCTAAAATGTAAAATTTACAAAAGAATTTCTTCCTTTAGGGGAGGATAAAATGCTGAAAGAGAAAAAGAACAAAGAGGGTTTGTAAAATATAATTTGCTTTAAAAATGGAAGAGTTCTAAACAGTACTTCTAATTGGGAAATAGTTACCTATAACCAGTAAAGCAATAATAATTTTTACTTACACTGTAGATGCATTGTTTTTACATGTTACTCTGCTTAGAAATGTTATCTGTAGTCTCAATACTCTTTTCTTTTAAAGATTTAGTTTGATTCCATTAATTTCACTGTCACAGAAGAAATAAAGCCACTAATACTAAGTAGGAGTTAATGAGAAGTTTTGTAGAGCACGCTCCGGTTGTTCCTGCAAAATTGACCGCCTTCTCAGCGCTATCTCTTAGTTCTAGGCCAATATGACTGGGGTATATAGGTTGCTTTATTTTTTTGAATATTTTAAGGTAGAGAAAACTAGATTCTCTGATGGGTGATTATGATGAAGTTAATCGTGTTCCACCCACAATTTGTGTGTCAAAGGCTGACCCCCTAGTACTTCAGACTGTAAGTGTATTTAGACATAGGTCTTTGACATAGGTAATAAAGATAAAAACAAGGTTACATAGGTAAGCCCTGAATCAATATGAGTGATGTCCTTAAAAGAAGAGAGTAGGGCACCGACATGTACATATTGAGAGGACAGGCCATGTGAGGACACAGCATGTAACATAGTGACCATCTGCAACCAGGGAGAGTGGCCTCAGAAGAAACAAAACCTGCCAATACCTTAACCTTGGACTTCTACTCCCTAGGATGGGCAGAAATACATTTCTGTTGTTTAAGCCACTCAGTAGGTGGTGTTTGGTTATGGCCCTAGCAAACGAATACAATGATTCAAAAATTTCCAGTGAATGAGAAAGAAAACCTTGCCGGTGGATTAAAAACTGGCCTTGCACATCATCAGTCAAAACTTCTATGTGCACAGAAAATATAAGGAGAGACAACCAATACATACTAATAAAAGATAAATATCACTTAATACCTTGAATGTATTTTAAGGTACATTGTTCATATGCATCACTTCACAAATAATCAAGTAATTCTCCTTGAGAAAACGTAGAACCCAAAATAGAACTCCAAAAATTCAAATGAAATATGTAAATTATATGAACAGAAGTTTTAACAAGGAAGAATTTGCTGGAATGAAGTCAACAGTGCAAACAACTGGAAATGTGTGATTTCATACATTTGGTGATAGCAAGGAAGGTGCACATTGAAACATTTATTCATTGCGTTAAAATGGTCCATTATCTATTGAGTCTACCAATTCTTTAAAAATTATTTTTCACACTTGCAGTGATGGTGTGTTTAAAAATTTTTTGTTTTCTGAATTTAATTCTATGGAGCTAAATTGGACACAAGGGCTCTTTCTGAATAAATAACATTTTGGAAACAGCTTCTTTTTTACTCTTATCTTTTCAAAAAATGGCATTCATAACTTCAAGCATTTATCAATTCTCTGTTAGGAACTTTCCAATTCCACTAATACAAAATTATAAACACTGATAGCACCATTTGTTAAGACTGGTGTTTTTAATGAAATGGGTTTTCTTAATTTAAGGTCCTATGCTGCTACTGGACTAAAATCCTAAACTTTAGTGTGAATTTAATTCTCTCAGCAAAGGCAGCAAGAAAAGCACATCTAACCTAACATAGTATCTGTGTTTTAATGAATTATTCTTCTGTTTTAGGACAAAACCAGAAAGATGAAATGTTGAATCCATTAAATCAAACATCACAATTTTAATTCCATTGCCTTACTTTGACTCTTCTCTAAAACATTTTTGGAGCGGCACCTGTGGCTCAGTGAGTAGGGCACTGGCCCTATGTACTGAGGGTGGTGGGTTCAAACCCAGCCCCGGCCAAACTGCAACAAAAAAATAGCCAGGCATTGTGGCAGGCACCTGTGGTCCCAGCTACTCGGGAGGCTGAGGCAAGAGAATCACCTAAGCCAGGATCTGGAGGTTGCTGTGAGCTGTGTGACACCACGGCACTCTACCAAGGGTGATAAAGGGAGACTCTGTCTCTACATAAAAAGAAAAAAAAAATTTTTTGAATCAATACCTAAATATTTTCTTAGCATTTTATTAAGAATAGTAACTAATTCATCTAAATCAATAAGAAATATGCCAATTTTAAAACTTCCTTATTTTCTTCCAAGATTATTATAATCACTAAGTCATGTTTACTTAGGTCACCATAGCACTAATCAGCACAGTCATCCTCAGCTAAAAACATTGATTAGGTTAATTTCTCTAAACCTAGAGGAATTTAAACTCAAATATCAGGCTGGTTTATAAAATAGAGATATTATCTCTATTTGTATAACAATATGAATTATTTGGGGATGGCATTCTTTTCATTTCAGTGTTCAAAATGCTTTGCCGTGTACATAGTAGTACAGTTTCGTAAAGTATCAATGACAATGAGCATTCATATATTAAGAAAATGCAAACTAAAAGCATCATCAGTTTTAGATATAACTTTTATACAATGTGTTTCAGTTTTCAATAATCACCCCCGTCAATTTATATATTTTCCTAGATGTTTATGAGGTTTGAACACTCAGTTTTAACAATCTCATAAATAGGGTATTAGCAACATCCTACTTAAATTCTAAATATTTGTACTAAAACAAGGAAGCACAATAATTAAAAGTGCCTTCTCTAACAGCTTTGAGTTTCTGCTCTACAAAATACCAGCTATGTGATCACTCTAAAATTATTTAAATAAATATTGCAGTAGCTTCCATCTAAAGCTGTCAATCAATTCCATTGATCTGAAGTAGGATTAAGAAGTTGTATTTTAAAAACAAAGTATCAACACTTGTTATTGACCAGGATGAGATTTAGCATCCTGGAGTTCCACCACACATCTCGGGATAATTCAGACTTTTCTGTTTGTGGGGAGGGGCTGGTGATGAGTTTCTGGAATGTTAATTTTCTGTACTGGTACAGGACATTGAAAGCGACTTCCATTTTCATCTCCTTTTTCTACTCTCAAATAGTTATTTTCTATTCGTACTCTCAATCCCGCTCTCTTCCTCATCCCCAAGGCTGATATTCCACCCATCTTTTTCACTTATATGTAACATTTCCAGGCCTTCACACTTTCTATCCCTTTTCCCAGTCATTTTTTAGGTCTTTCATTGAGTTTTTAGCGAGGGTTTACTATGCGCTGAGCACTGTCTTGGGTATTCGAGACACTGGGCGTGAACCAGGCAAATATATTCTCTGCTCACAGGGATGGACAGTCTAACTGGCAGAGTCTCTGAACAAGAAGTAGCATCAAAGGGTGGTGTCTGGAACTGCAACACAGACCTCGTCTGGGAGAACATGAGAACTGCAAGATCTCTGGCCTCACAGTCTCCTAAAGCAGAACCTGACCAGATCCTCCCAGTGAGGAACAATGTAATACGACAAATTAAGGGCCTCAGGCAAAACTTATAAACATCTGCAAATCTCTGCTCCCTCAAATAAATATCTCTTTTAAATACCTGCATTCCTGTTAAGCCAGATTTCTCAAATGATTTAAGAGTTTTCTTATGTTTCAGTTAATGTAACACACAGTATTGTTTGAGGAATGTAACTACTCCATGAAAAAGCCTTCTCCTATTCTTTTGTGGGACAAAATCCCTTCTTTCCTTGAATACTCTTAGGGCTGCCACTATACCTCACCTAAGAAACTTAATGCCTGGTTATTTTCACGCTTCTCTCTTTATACCTCTGCTAAATTTTAATCTTTTCCTACTACACATTAATCTTTTGGGGGACTTAAATATTTGACATCTATAACATATATTTCCATAGGAAAAATAAATAAATAAAAATATTTTGTAACTTTTACTTGTAAATAAATAAATAAAAATGTATTTTAACTTTTACAGTGTTATAACATATTTTTCCATAGGAAAACATGTATACACTGTAACACTGTTATTCCTATTTCCATAGGAAAATATATAACACTGTAATAGTTAAAATATACTTGTAGGATTGACTAATTTAATATTTGATACTATATATTTCCAGACATGAAATCTTATGCTCAGAAATAGAAGGAAAATATGAGACAACGTTTACTTTGCAAAGTCGTAACAATGACTTATAGATTGCTTAAGAAAATATTTTAGCTTATTTTATGTTTCTTGGAATAGTTTCTTCTCAGTATCAACTTGTTCTCTTCACTTATTTATTCCTTACCTATTACTGCTTTTTTAATGGATTTTACCTCAGTTCTTTATAAAATTCAACCAAAATAAATTATCCCGCACCTAGTGTTGTAAAAACACTGTGACTAGAGGAAGGTGACTAGAATAATGGGATCAAATTCATGTAACGTCCGGCAGAGCTCAAACTCTAGCAGAGGAAACATTCAAATAGATTTCAACGCATAGAATAATGAGAGGGTTGAATCAGGCACGGTGCACTCTGTGGCTCGGGAGAGGAAATGATGACATCTAGAGATCATAAATGATGATGTCATCATCATTCTTTGTCATCATAAATCTCTACAGGCACATCGCCAGCTTTAACAAAACAAGGACAAATAAATTTTGTTTTGTTTTGTCTGTGGATGAGCAGACCAAATTCCTTCCAAGAAGCCATCTCAAACCATGACTTAGGGAAATGACTGGTCTTTTTTTGTTTGTTTTTTTTAAATGACTGGTCTTTAACAAAGTCCTGGTTCATGAAATCAATCAAGATATTTTTGCAGGTATCCTCAAACTACAGCCCACCGGCCATGTGCAGCCCACCTAGGACATTTATCCAGCCCGCTGGGTGTTTTTGCTGCCGCTGCCTGTCCTGCTTAGCAGCCAACTAGTCCCAGAGCCCGCAGTCTGGCCTTCCAACAGTCTGAGGGACAGTGAACTGGCCCCCTGTTTAAAAAGTTTGAGGACCCCTGTATAATAGTTTTAACTTTTCCAATTTGTCTACATAGTAGTCAAAATGAGGATTACATAGAATTTTTGAAGAAATGACCAGATTATGTTTCTGAAAATTCTAAGATTTAATAAAAATACTCATAGACAAAAGTATGAACTCTTTTATGATTTGGCCACCTTCCAAATTTATAAACTGCTTCCTTCTTTTGTGCCCCTTGGTCAAGTGACAAAATAGAAATTAGTGTATTAGGTGAAATAAATTTATAAATAAGGATTGCAAAATAATTTAAAATGTGATCAATACTAGATAAATTACTCAATTACATTATTATCAGTTCTGAGGAAGACAAAAAATACTGCCCTTCTAACAAACATAAAACATCTTATAATTCAAAGAATAAATAAACATACATATAAATTTACTGGAGATGAGTGATTTTCATAGAATTTATAATTTTATAAATTTCATAATTTGTAAAATATCAGCTATAAAGTTTTTATATTTAAAATTTCTATTACTGGTGAATTCCTGAGAGTTGTGTGTGTGTTGTTACTAGTATTTGAGCATTAAAATTTGGTTCAAGTGTGCCTTTTAGAGCAGTTTATTTTCAACTGGTGTGCTGTAAATTTTTAAGGATCATTAATTAAATTACTTCTGAAAGAAATTCAAAACTCAGTAAGTGTATCCTTTCTTTAAAATCTTTTTTTTTTTGATCAATGTAACTAAAGTGTGCTGGGGAAGTTTAACTATAAGTTCAAGAGTGCCAAGAGATAAAATGGATTGGAAAACAAGGTTTTAAAGGTTTATTATTCTTCTGTGTCCTGAGTTATGTCATGTAGCCAGAGGAATGAAAAAGCAAAAGCTAGTTAGCTGAGTTTGTTGATAAAGGAGCCCTGAAGTGTTAATTTGAAAAATGAACCTTGACTCCCCCCAAAGATAATAATCTTGTCTATCTATGAAGAATACAGTAAAATAATATATACTAATTTTACATGTTAAAGAAGTTGGACTATAGATACAGTTGGCTAAGTTCAGAGTGATAATTCAAGAAAAGAAAAAATTACTCAAGGAGAAAGCCACAAATCTCTGATTAAATCAGATTAAATCTTTTTCTATATTATATAAATATATGTTCTGAAAAGTAGATTTTGAAGCCTATTCATATATAAAGAAGATCTATAATCTGAGTAGTCCTATTTATACATACCTATATATTTTTTCTTTTTAAAATTTTTTTTTATTAAATCATAGCTGTATACATAGCTGCAATCATGAGGTACATTGTGCCGGTTTTACATACAATTTGAAATGCTTTCATCAAACTGGTTAACATAGCCTTCATGGCATTTTCTTAGTTATTGTGTTAAGACATTTATAGTCTACTCCTAGTAAATTTCACATGTACCCTTGTAAGGGCACGTAGGGGTGGTCCCACCAATTACCCTCCCTCTACCCATCCTCCCTCCTCTCTTCCCCTCCCTCTCCCCTTTCCCCTTCTTCTTGGGTTATAATTGGGTTATAGCTTTCATAAGAACGCTATCAATTGGTTTCATAGTAAGACTGAGTACATTGGATACTTTTCCTTCCATTAAATTTATGGAAGAATAATTCACACTGATAACAATAAAGGTATGGTTCTGACAATAAGTTGAGGCACCAATATGTATTATGAAAGTTCACATGTAAGCCCCTGCAATATGCCATTATTTTCATTGTGCAGAGTTCTTTTTCTACTGTAAATACAGTTTGATAGTACTAATTACCTCTAAACCCCCACACTAAACTTCATCATCTATAGTTACAGAGAAAATGTTTAATTAAAGATCAGTCTTAAGCTTTCCCAATAGTATTAGTTATCTGTCAGAGCCCAAAATTCTTTTGATATTCAGTCAATACAAGTTTTTTCAGGGTTATTGAAATCTTTGAAGTAACTGCTGGGTAGGTTCACTTGCCTGTTAGTAGAGTTCACTGACATTTAATGAAAAAAATAGATACCCCTTTTGTCTTTACTCTTCTGGGCTCATTACCATGCAATGAAAACGTATGTTTTAGTTGTGTACATTTTATAATATTTCTACTTTTCTATGTAAAACACATGCATGGGACATAAAATTTGGGGGTTTGGGGGAACGGGGAACTCAACCTGAGACCTTTCGCTTTCAATCTCCCAGGTGTTCAGTGCTCTAATGGTCCTAATGTGGGTCACTTTCCACCTGCCTGATTCCCCCAAGGTTGTAGATCAGTCTATCTTTAGAGCTAATGGTACCTCAGGACTAAACGTACACATGAGAAATGGGAGAAAAGAGAGTCAAGAGTTTGGCACAAAGAGAAAGAGAATATATGTTAGGTGATAATTTGAGAAACTTCAGCTAATAAAGAATTCAACCTACATTTTTGCATAAGGGACAGTAGATGTTCAGTAAAGGACCAAATGATAAATATTTTAGGCGTTGTGGGCCTGAATTTCATAATTATTGTGTGGGTTCATGCTTCCTCACTCATATGGTAAATACATACACACTGGGCATTAACCATGCTGTTTGTACTTTAACGGAAGCCACAATGAATAAAGTACAACCCTCTTTTCTTCAAAGAGTTTGTAATTAAGTAAAGAGAAGAACACATCAATTTTCACCAAACAGCAGAATTATATTGTTTGATAAACTCTTCTGTTCACTGCCCTCTCTGAGTTTAATTTTAATAGATTTGACATAGAACTAGAACAAATTAGACTGAAGATGTCAGGGAGACCAGGAGCTTAAACGTGACTGCTGATGAAGACAGCTTTCTAGGCAAGGAAGATAATCTGATCCCACAGTAAACTTAGCATAATTATGGAAAAAGGAGTATATTATAGTATGAACTCTAGAAAAAAACACAATTCTGCCACTTATCTATAGGATCTTGGGAAAATTACTCAAATGCTCCCTCTGTAACTGTCTTCACCCATAAAATGAGAATGATCATATTCCCTAGGTAATAGGATTAGCAGAAAGATAAACTGGGTTTATACTTATAGACCTGGCACTTAGTAAGATCTAAATAAATGTTATTATCTAAATAATTGTCATTATTATTAACATCCAGGACAAAGTGAGAAAATAGCTTAAATCCCAAATATTGGGGAAGGAAGAAAATTCACGTAAAACCATTGCCCAATATAGAAATGCAATTCATTGTGTGGCTAAGAACTCCTAAAATACTCAGATCTTTTTTATTGCTTTCAAATACGTGCTTTCTTTTTCTTTAAATTTATCTTTTGCATGTCTAGAGGAATCACTCATGTGGTATATATGCATTAACATAGAATATATGCATGATAGGTGGTTTCACACTTTTCTTTATTAGAAAGAAAGAATGAGAATGAGAGAGAAAGAAAGAGAAAGAGAGAGAGAAGAAAGAAGAAAAGAGAGCGCAGAGGTTTGGGGCATGTTAAAATATTCAAACATATTATTCATGCATTTCCCTCCAGCCTCCCTGCCAACAAGAATGGTTTCCTAACCACTACTAAGTGGCAAATGTAACACAGAAGGACCTGACAATTTCTTATAGAATTTACAAAAGGGACCGCAGATTTTGCAATTCTAATACTTAAAAGTAAATACAACTTTATAGGACTTATTTATGAGAATAAAAATATTATATTTGCATGAACATGCTTAATTTTACTACACACGGAATTTATCTACCTAAGCTATATGCCATACATAAATAGTGCTATAATCATTATGATAATATAATATTTGATTAGAATTTTAAAGCTTACGTATAGTGCTAAATAATAAATAGACTTTATAAAACAATACAAAGCTTTTTCCTTCTCTTCCAAAAAAAATGTAACACCATCTGAAAAGGCAGTAAAGCCGCTTTCTATTTTTTCAATGATAAAACATTTGACACAAGGGTTTTCCATATATGCAAATTTCCCATTCTTACCCACCCATTTAAGTTCTCCAAGAGGTTATGACCAACTTATCATAGAACTTTGTTGTTTATTTTGGGGAGAAACATGCAAGTAAAAACAAGTTTTCATTTATTTGGTTCTTCATTTGTGACGATTCCTTATTTGTTAGGGGGAGTGATTTGTATCATATCATTTATATTCATGACATTGTGATCAACCTTTCATCTCAGTAGCCAAAGCTATTGTATTAACAATTGGCAATTTATCATCCAATCAGGAAATATTTGGTAGGCAAGTAAGTATTGGATTGGATTGTCCATGAGGGTATAAAGGTCAAATAAATCACTGATCTTCCCCTCAACTTACAATAGTAAATGAATCAGATATTTACGTGTATATAATACCAGGAAGCCTCTAACTCTGCTTTATACATTTTTTTTAACGTGACTGGTGAACATGACAGATAGAAAGATTTGACTCATGATTTGAGGGGACCAAACAGTAGTTATCACATCATATATTGCAAAAATCAATAGAAGACATTGATAACATAACAATGGTACGCAGCTCATAAGCAGAAGCCAGGTTGCCCCCACCTCCTCTCCAGGCCAAGCATTTGTTGTATAGTTAATTTATCATGAGAAAACTCGGGGAGAGAGTGTAGAGGTCCAGAGAGTAAGGGAAGCTCAAGGAGTGTAGCATAGTGACAATTTATGAGCTTACACGAAGATATTTCATTATTTCAAACACATTTCAATAATTTGAAAGTCATCCATACCCTATCCGTATGGAAATAGGCTAGGTATATGGTCTGCTATCCAGAGGTGAAACTCAAAATATGAACAGCATTTTATCAGAAGTGCATGTTATATGAAGCTGAGAAGCCAGGTTTATTGAGCACCTCAATATGTTATTTCCAATCAGGTGAGTTACATAACCCTATCATCTCATCCGTACTAAGCCCATAAGATTGTTACATTACTGTTGCAGCCTATTGCTTCCAAATTGCACCCGTCAGCATTTTAAACCCTGGATTCTTATCAAATCTCTTGCTTTTCTTGCCCATCTTCTTTGGTGCCCTCTCTTGCCTTTCCCATTGACTGTGGCACAGTCCCTCAATGTGATGATGATGTTCTTAATTCAAACAGCTGTAGCTGCAGAAAAGAAAGCTTCTGAGTCCCTTTCCCTTGGTCCTTGACTAGCACCTCACCATCAAATAAATAGTCCACCACTCCACTGCCCCAATGGGGAAGCTTAACCCAATTTTGATATTGAAATTTAGGTGAGAGTAACTTGGAACTGGTACCATAAAGGAGTAACCTTTCCTGTATTTTTCAACCTTAAGTGAAATGTAATCGTACATTCTGTCTATGCCTTTTTGTTGAAATAACTATGTGTATCTAAACATCATCACATCTTTTGTCTATTTTTATTTAAGAAAATATGGCAGGAAGTCCTTATTGTCTAGCCCAAGCTCTGCAGAACCCATTTCCCTTCCATGTTCCAATGTCATGAATATTTATGAGCCCAGAGAAGGAAGCAGTAAAATAAAATGAAGTGGCTTGAGCCAAACACTATTCTGTGATCTTTTCCAGTTCATTCAGCTGACGGCCACTTGACCAAGACCTCACTGAAATGAACTTACGCATTAAACTACTCACTGAAAAATTGATTTCCCAAACGTTTTCCAATTACAAAATCACATGGAGTTTTGCAGAAGCATTCTGCAAAGCAATCAGGATTTCTAAGACTTAATTTTGATACAAAATTTTTGAGATCAGGTGCCAGTTATTATCTGATGGTTCTCAGCCCCTCGTGTTTCTTCCCATCGTATGCTCTTGTAATAGTTTGCATTTGGGTTCTGAAAATTTTGTGCCTCCTTCTTCTTAAGAGAAATATGCATCCTTCTCTTGGCCAGGCGACTTATGAGATCTTCCCATGGAATTAATTTATTTCATGACTCCACTGTTAAATGTATGGCCATTTGACTTTCTTTGGTCAATAGAATGCAGGAGAAGTGACGCCAGTGCATTCCAAGAAGAAGTTAACCAGCCACTAAATATTTCTGCTACCTCTCTTGTCCTTACCCCTTGCTATGAAGATAGTGTATTTCAAAGACAGGCTGATTTGGTATCAAGTTCCAGAATAGAAGTAATATGGAGCCAAGATACATGATTGACAAACTGGTCAGAGAAATAAACATCAGCCTCAGAGAAGTCGATTTTTCCAAAGCGAAACCTAATAAAAATGGCACTGGAAATAGTATTCCTTCACGATGTCACTCTAAAATATTTACCCTTGGGTTCTGGGGCTAGAGCAGCATTTAGAGTTAAACTTTTACGGCACATTTAAATTATCTTGGTCCCAGAAAAAAAGAGTGAAAAAAAAAAAGAATATATTTACTGTTCTTTGGAAGGTAATTTCATTATGACCTTTAAAAATTTTCACAGCACACCTGAGATCCTCTCACGGCATGCCAGTGTGCCATAGCAGACACACCGAAAATCACTGGGCTAGGGGAAAGACAAGGCCCAAACTGTTACCGAATGTTTAAAAGAGAGCCATGTGCTGCGCTAATGATGTAAAGTATTTTATAAAGCTCTCCCCTGTGATGGTCTGTGAGGCAGG
Source organism: Galagoides demidoff (assembly GCA_963574575.1). Lineage (NCBI taxonomy): Eukaryota > Metazoa > Chordata > Mammalia > Primates > Galagidae > Galagoides > Galagoides demidoff. The sequence goes on along the minus strand of CAUYQV010058722.1, from coordinate 7,051 downwards.
TAGTGTGCTGAACTCTTCTGTCAGGACAGAATGTGACATTACTGCAGACTTAGTTGTTGTCAGTGATCAGGATGGCCTTCATGTGCTCTTCAACTGAAGGCCCTTCAGATCAGTTCCTTTCTGACTCTAAGTTCCTGTCTGTCTTTCTCATGAAAAGCATTTACCTTAGAAAACTTGGAGCTTAACATTACTTCTCTTCCCCTCTGAGATGTAAATCTTCTGTAACCCAAGAATGTCTTCTTCCAGGGCCTCAAAGCCATCCCTTTGCAATGGAATCATCAACCGAGGTAAGACCCCTATTTCTCTGGCTCTGAGATAATCCTTTCAGCCATCATTGGAATGATGTATGTTTCATACGTGTGTATCTTATGTTATTTTATGTTGTAAGCGTCTTGGGAAAACTGACCCACATCTTCCTTCTTATTTGCTCTATCAGCCAATTCTGATGCCACCTTGAGCATATATGATGTGTGTTATGGGCTGAATTCTGCCCACCCACCCCAACTCACATTCTGAAGTCTTAACCTCCAATATTTCTGAATGTGATTGTTAACTGGAGATAGGACCTTTAAAGAAGTGATTAAGCTAAAATTGAGGCCATTGGGGTGAACCTTAATCCATCCTGACTAGTATGTTCGTAAGAAGAAGAAATTTTAACATATAAACTGTCACCCGAGATGGGCATGCACAGGGGAAGGACCACATGGGAACACAGCCCCCAGGTGACATCTGCAAACCGAGAAGAGCTCAGACCCCTGACAATACCTTCATCTTGAACTCCCAGCATTTATAACTATAAAAACATAAATTTCTGTTGTTCGAACCATCCAGTCCATGCTATTTTCTTGTGGCAGCCCTAGACAACTGCAGAAAGGTGTGAAAATATAGTAACTAATGGATGTTACTTGATAAAAATCAAGTGAGAAATTTTAGTACGTAAATAAGGTAAATTATGAATTGTAAAATATTTAGCTTTTAACAAACAATAAATGTACTGCAAGCTTCTCTAGATTCCTATACTTTCTCTTCGATGTACTCCAAGTTCAGATAATGAGTACGTGGAAAACCATGTCCCAAACTGAATGTGATAAGCAGTTGCCTTTATTGGTTATTTCATTTCAAAATTATATCTGTATCATCGCTATACTGCTGTAACATTTTACAGCAACATTATAAATTAATGATTTTTCCCAAAGAGATTCTAATCACCTGAATTTTTTCATCAGGAAGATGATGAATTTAATACAAATATAAGGCATTCCACAAATACATATACATATCATATCACAGAATATGGCATGTAATCGCATATTTCTTTAGCTCAATAGGAAATTTACAAAACTTCAAGCCAGGTATGGTTTTTTTAAACACCATGTACTTTTCCATCGTTGATATTATTATTTACCTTTTCAAACATTTTAAGTCTGTCTCCTGAACAGTCTGTAAATTCTTCAACAATTATTTGTTTCACCAATAGCAAAATCAGAAACCTCAGTATAAGTACTTAAAGTCTCTGCAGAAAGAATGAATCAATAACCCTGGCAGCTTATGAAAGTGAGTCCCTAGGAATTTATTTTTTTTATCAAACTCCGACCTCTGTTTCCAGCTCAGTTTGACATTCTGTACCAGTGTGTTCGATAATAATCTTTGAAAGAGGTGATTGATTTTGATCTCTTCAGTGCCACAACGTTGGGGCTTCAAGAAGAGATAAATTCAATTTGTGAATTAATCTGAAATTTCTGTAATGAATGGTGGTGAATAAACATTATCTTAGATTTTTAAAGGGCTGCAGTAAAATTTCATGTATGTCTAAAGACATAGCACAGGGGTAAAGAGCTGGGACTCTGGAACATTGGGCCCTCAACTTCACAACGTTCTAGCCTGGGAATTTGGGCAAATAATAATCTTTCTGTGGGTTTGCCTTCCCATCTATAAAAATAGGAATAAAAATACATATTGCATGGGGATATTAGGAGAATTTGATGCAGTATCTTTGTGTCATATTAAGTATAATCTATAGTAGTTATAGAAATAACTTGTTATTTCTTGTTACAGAAATAAATAAACAAATATTACATCGTTTGCAACAATCCAGCCACCTAACAAGGGTTTTCATTCCCTCCTTCATTCGGTTGTGTCCTTTACAAACAATTCTCTGCCACATTTGTTGATAGGAAATGTGTCCCTAAAAAATTTCAAAGTCAAGTTTTATACTTTTTCTTGTTTTAAAGCTTTTTTTGCAAAGAATGATTGCAAGCTACAGAAATAAGGAAAATGCATAGATTTAACTGCTCCAATTCTTAAATTTTATTCCCTGTTGAATAGACCATCGCTATTTTTGATTTCATTTAGAGTCACCCTTCCCCCAAAATCTTGCCAAGTCTTTCATTCTTCTATCCTTACTTATTTCAATACTTAAAACGAATAACTCGATCAGGGTGAAGTATGTGTAACAGTGTGAGAATTCTGCTGTTTCAGTGAGAATTTTGCCTCCAGAGGCAAGTCTGTCTATACTTAATCTTTCCCATTTCTTTGGTCTTCTGATCAAAGTTTGCTCTGACTCTTTTAGTAAATGCATCGGTCATTCTCCTTTGATTAAAAAAAAAAAAAACACAGTTCATGGACAACTCAAATGTACCCTTCTCTCGTTTTATGCAACTCTATGAAGAGTCACGTAAAAATGGAATCCAGCTCTGAAGTATCAAAGAATCACTCAGTTAAAGGAGAAATTGAGCTTTAAGGGAATAACTTCTTATTCAAACAACAAAAAGCCCTGAAGTGCAAGAGGAAGAAAATAACCTTCAGTAATTGCCTGTTACTCCATTTATTCTTTAACTTCCTAAGGCCCCTCTTGTTAAAGGTCTCCATGACAATCTGATGTCAGTGATATAGAAGCTGGTATTGCATGTGTGTGTGTGTGTGTGTGTGTGTGTGTGAGTGCATCAGAAGATGACTGGAAAAACACTCTCCACCACAACTCATTAAGCATATGAAAACAATTTGTTTAATGTATTGGTTTCCTGATTATAAGGGGATTAATACATGGAAATAAATTAGCATTATTCTAATTTTACTCCATGTTCAGTATAAATAAAAAAAAAAGATGCATTAAATGTAATTTGATTCATATTACCAACGGGCGGACATTTGATGGTTATGAAATCAGAATGTTTGTAACATGCATTAAAATCATGCTCAATCCTATAGACCTAGTAGGGAAATCTTTCAACAAAAAGCAAATGTAAGCAAGAAAAGTAATAGAGTCACAGAGCTAAGATCTTTGAAATTTTCACTTAATTTTACAGTATCCTCACATATTTCAAAAATACAAAAATTTTGCATATACTAAGCACCTCTTTGACAGGGAGCAGATGACCTTGAAAAGCACATTATTCCAGCTAATGAGCAATTCCAAGCATAATTCCTCTCTAGCAGCTGAACGCGATTGCCCTCTCAGATTAATTCATCCGTCCTAGATCTGTTCTCTAGAGTCTTGCGGGAAATATTAAGTCACTCTCTTACATGGCAGACCTTTAAGCACTAAATATGCTGCTTTGCCCTCCTAATTGCACTTTTCCAGAAGGAATATGAGGCCACAGTTAAAGCATATATATAGGCTTTCATTAATGAAAAAGAATCAGAGACTGTCAATTTGATGAGCTGTCTGTGTCCAATTTGGATCCTTAGGGGAGATTTCAACTCTGAGCCACATTGATTTAATTAAAATATTCTAAAATACTAGCTAAATAAACCGCTATTTAAAGTCCTTCACATTCACTTTTAAAGTCAATTCAGCCCTTTAGACATGTTCTTAACCTTGGCTTCCTGCATCTGCAACTCTGCTGTAGTTGCTGTTTTTTTTTTTTTTTTCTCCAGCTGCCTTCAGTATAAATTGATGGGGACAGTACACGTTCCGTATTGTAAAATGCTCATTCCTGTTTTTGGACCACTGGCCAAGCAATTCTTTCCCATTGAACACTGGCAGCACGATGTTATTTCTTTCATGAATTTCCATTTTTATGAGTTTTCTTTGCAATTTGGCCAAGAAAATGTGATCCTGGGAAGTTCTAAGGGATCTAATAACGAAGGACCCTTGGAATTTCTCAGAGGCAGAAATGATGCCAAGTCAAATGTGATCATTCGTATTATTTTTTTCTTCAGAAATAACAACAAGTCCTGGGCTTTATTGTTTATGACCAGGAAGGCTAAGTAAAGTATCCCAAATAGAGAATGCTATAAATCCAATAAAATTTTGAAGACAAAGATCATAGGTGGCTGTAAACTTAGAATTTTGGAGTCAAATTTAGAGTATATACTGGTCAACACAACATCTTATTCTTCACCATTCAAATCATTACGCACTGAAGATGAGCTGTAGAACCAGTGGTACCAACTAAAAGAGACCTTTACGAATATCTGAATTCTATTTGCACGATATTCTTTATTACATCGACATAGATAGCAGAGCATTTCTCAGCTAACTTTTAAAGGAAGTAACTCAAAGGTCTTTAAAAATTATATTCATTTGGTTTTAATTTTGCTGTGCATAAATGTTTTATATATCACCTTTTAAATGATTTGCAAATTGCTTTCTAGTTTTAAAAAATCTCCTGTGTCCTTTTCAAGAGGCTATTTAAGAGGGAAATTTTTCATCTCTCCAATTGGGCCCAACATGTTGCATTTTTCAAATGTCTTAGTTTTGGGGTGGTGCCCGTAGCTCATTGGGCAGGGCACTGGCCACATACACCCAGGTTGGTGAGTTCAAACCCAGCCCAGGCCTGCTAAACAATGACAGCTGCAACCAAAACATAGCCAAGCGTTGTATTGGGTGCCTGTAACCCAGCTACTTGGGAGGCTGAGGCAAGAGAATCACTTAAGCCCAAGAGTTTCAGGTTGCTGTGACCTGTGATGCTATGCACTCTACCAAGGGCGACAAAGTGAGACTCTGTCTTAAAAAATAAATAAATAAAATAAATAAATAAAAACAAAATGTCTTAGTTTTAACTGACTATAAAATTAATACTTGTAAAAATTAAGTGTTTGGGTCCCTCAAAATTAATATATTGAAATATTAACTCCCAACGTGTTAGTATTAGGAGGTTCAGTCTTTGGGTCTTTGGATAATTATATTTTGAAGGTAGAACATTCATGAATGAGATTTAGTGCCCTTAGAAGAACAGGAGATTGATTGATTGATTTAGAGTCATACTCTCTTGCACCAGGCTGGAGAACTATGGACTCAGCCTACCTCATAGCAACCTCATGCTCCTGGTTGCTGGTTGCTCAAGTGATCCTCCTGCCTCAGCTTCCTTATTTAACTAGAACTGCAGGCACCTACCTCAACACAAAGCTAGTATTTCTATTTTTTAGTAGAGACAAGGTCTTGCTCCTGCTCAGGCTTTTCTCTAACTCCTGAGCTCAAGTGATCCTCTGGCCTTGGTCTTCCAGAGTGCTGGGATTACAGCTGTGAAACAATGTGCCCAGCCACTATTTTCTTGACTGTGTGAGAATACGTAAGCCAACCAGAAATAGTGCCCTTACCAGACACTGGATTTACTGGCACTTTGATTTGTGATTTCCTAGCTTCTCCACAAGTGTGAGAAATAAAGTTTATTATTTAAGCCACACACTTATGTTGACATGTTATAGCACCTGGAGCTGCCAAAGGCAATTTAAGACTTAAGTGTGACATGAATGTTAGATTAAAGTGAGCAGTGATTTTCAGTTAAATGTATAAAGACATACTTTTAAGAATAATTAAAGAAGTAGGCCTGATATTTGAATCCCATGGAAGCTCTATACTTGGGTCTAGAAGCAATATTTGAAAATTATTAACTTTAGAATAGGATTTGATAATTTCATAATCTTCTGCAATCCTAAAATTAAACATCTGATTGTATACAGAAGATAAAACAAGATGATGAAAATAATGATAGAATAATAGTGGAAAGCAGAGAAATCCATAGTATAAGACAAAGCAGAGTAAGATATTGTTGGGTTTGGATATTTAAGAAAGGTTTCCCGAAAGTCTACACTTGAAAATATGGAAGACGATGTGGAAGAAGAAGCTGAAGAGCGCTTAGGAAATAAGAAAAGTAAAGAAAGGCATGGAATTAAAAAGCGTGGAGGCCTCTTTGAAAAATAGCAATGGATAGAGGTAAACTTACATGTAAAGCTTGTGTGATAAAGTAACGAGGGAAGCCCCTGAACATTTGTAATGATGCTTCTATCTTGGAGATCACTGAAATTTTAAAAAAAGAAAGAAAGAAAAATAATTGCTATTATTTGTGAGACTGAACAGGAAATGTGTGATTACAATTGTACTTTTAGCTAAATAATTTTTCAGCAGTAGGTATGGTATTTTGAATGTTGAGAAACCAAAGGGAGGAAAAAATATCAAAAGCCAGTTTCAATAGTCTAGGAAAGAGCTCATATGATTTCAAAGAAGGATGTTGAAAAATGGACCAAGCACATGAAAGTTAAAGGGAGAGAGAGGAAAGGAGAAATCTATCAAATTTCTCCTAAGTTTCAGGCATTAGATGGGTTGATATATTCACACATTTTATAATTCTTATAACAACCATATAAAGTAGATATTATTACTATCTTTGGAAAAATGAGTATGTTGACAATGATTTGGGGGAACTCATCAAAGCATACTCGTAAGGAGTAAAATTGCTCTTGGAAACAAATTCTAAAATTGAAATCTGAAGCTAAAAACTATGATACTCCTATAACATTTAACCTGGTAAGGATTTATGATTCCATTTTTCTTTTTTTTATTCTTATTTTTTATTAAATGGTAGCAGTGTATATTAATACTATCATGGGGTACAATGTACTATTTCTGTATACAATTTGAAATACTTTCATCCAACTGGTTAACATAGCCTTCAAGTCTTTTTCTTAGTTATTGTGTTAAGACATTTATAATCTACATTTAGAGAGATTCGCATGTACCCTTATAGGATGAACCATAGACGTGATCCCACCAATCACCCTCCCCCTGCCTCTCCCCTCCCTCTTCCCTCTCCCCTCCCTCTTCCCTCTC
>CAUYQV010058721.1:0-35750 GCA_963574575.1 Galagoides demidoff | reverse complement strand
GGGTGGAGTCATTATGATGAGATTTGTGCTCCAATAAAAGAGACACCAGAAATCTTTCTTCTTCTCTCTCCACTCTTTGCCATGTGAGGACACAGCAAGAAAATGGCTGTGGACCACCCAGGAAGGGTCCTCACAAGCCATCAGATGTCCTGGTGCCCCTGAACTTCCCAGCCTCCAGAACAAGAAAGGGACACTTTCTGGGTAAGCTATTCAGTCTGTGGTTATTGTGTCATAGCTACCCAAGGTGACTAATTCAGAAACTGGTGCAGAAGTGGGGTGCTGCTGTGAAAATACCTCAGGAAGTGGGGTGCTGCTGTGAAGATGCCTCAGAATGCGGATGTGGCTTTGGAGCGTTTAACAGATGGAGCTGGGACAGGTTGATCATGTAGGCAAGAAAAGCCTAGACTGCTATGAAGGGCGTTTACAGGTGATTCTGGTGAGGGCCTAGAGAAGAAGGGATTGTAGAGGAAGCTGCTGATTTCCTGGCAGATGCATAAGTCAAGAGGAACAGAATATGGATGGAAATATGGGCGGGGAGGCTGTCCTGATGAGGTCTTGGGCACAAGTGGGGAACGTGTCATCCCGTGCTGGGGGAAAGTTGCCTGCAAAGCCCTGAGCTGTGGTGGTGCCGTAATGCTCCGAGGAAGGTGAAACATGACAGTGGTGAAATTTGGTGCTTAGCTGAGGTGGTTTCTAAGCAGAGTGTTGAAGGACCATCTTGACCACTTCTGTTTTTATGGTAAAATGTGAGGAGAGAGAAATAACTGAAGCTAGAATCCCTAAGCAAAAGGAAAGCAGAATTTAAAGACTTGGAAAATTCTCAGCTTGGACGTTTTGTAGGAAAATGAGAAAGCTTGTTCACAAACGAGAGTTTTAAGGGAGGGATGGACCAAAGTTTTGACAAGGAGGTAAGTACGGGTGTGAATCGTGGGCCCCATCAGCATCTCAGAGAAGCCAGGAGCAGAGACGGGATTATACACGTGGAAATGCTGACCGCTGGGATTAAGGAAGCAGAACATCGGACAAAATCACGGAAGCAGAAAATGCGAGCTGTCCTTCAGGAGAAGGGAAGGAGCAGCCCACAGGTGGGTCCAAGATCACCAGGGCCACTGTCAGAGCACGGCAGATACCTCAGGAGAGGCTGTAGGGGTGGGGCCAGCCCTGGGTGCAGCTGCTGCCCGGCTGGGTCCAGCACAGGGAGGGCCCAGGCAGAGACGCAGGGAGCCCTGGGGTGGGTAATGCCTGCTGGGCCACAGGAGGATGCTGCTGCCCTTGTGGGCCTAGAAATCAGAGTCTTGAGCCAAAGAGGATTCTTCTTGAGCCTTCGGATCTGAGGGAATTTGCCTTTTTACGTGCTAGACTTGCTTGGAAATTGCTTGCTTTCTTTTTTCTACTTCCCACTTTTCACCACTTTGGAATGAGATCGCCCATCTTATGTCTGCCCACCGTGGTTCACTGTCTGGCTTCCCAGGTTCCTAGCTGGACAGACATTTTGCATCAGGAAGAAATTTCTGTGTCACATTTAGATGATATTTGGACCCCAGACTTAGCAATTAAAGTTGGAATGAGCTCAGAGCCTGGAGGCTATTGGGATGGAATGAGTGTCCTGACGGGGACACAACTTTGGGGGAGGCCATGGGCAGAATGCTACGGACGGAATGTTCCTCCTCAAATTTATGTTAAAATCCTCACCCCCCAACGGATGGTATTATGAGGGGGAGACTTTGGAAGTTACTAGATCACGAGGGAGGGACTCTCCTGAATGACACTTGTGCCCTCATTAGAGCCCTGCTATTGAGAGACACAGGAAAGCCTGCTCCTTCCCTCTGGCCTTGGCTCTGGGAGGGCACAGCAAGGCAACCACCCCCCGGGACAGGGCCCTGGCTGGACACCAGATCTGTTAGAGCCTTGATCTTAAACATCTCAGCTTTTAGAACCGTGAGAAATACACATCTATTATTTAATAAACATTTGAAATATTCATGTTAAAATACACCAGGCTAGGGGCTGCCTGTTGGAGCTGTCTGAGCTAAGAGACACTTTTTATCCATATCACACCCTACCCTCCTCCCTAACCCTGCACGCAGGAAACCTACCTCAAAGCTTCACTTCTAGAATCAAATATGTGTTGCGTGACTGAAAGTTTTATCCCAACTCATTTCAAAAACTTTTTATTGTAGCAAGGCCTAGTGTTATATCAGTGACCCTGAACTATCAGAGAAACACACACTTCACGGCCCGGAAGTCAAAGACACGAGACCCACCTGCAGACGGCTCAGCATCATCGGTGGCCTGATGGAAGGGAAGATTGCTGAAATAGAGGTTTAGTTTTATTGAAGAGTGCCGTTGTACGGAAAAATTTCCATTTCAGCAATGCCAACACTAAATGAGTTATTTAACTACTAACTTTTAGCCACAGAAATGAAACATATTTCACAGATTATGCCATCTCCGGAGGCCTTCTAAGACATCCGTCCCCTCGTATTCCTCTGCACTGCATCATTGTGGACAACCCGGCTAGCCTGTGAGGTCAGAGGCCCCTCTGCTCCCCTCTTGGTTTGTGTATTCTGCTCCCTTGGAGGTCACCTCCTTGGACAGTCACGTCCAGGGTCCCAGGGCATTTCTACCTGAGAGGCTTCTTTGCAGCTGGTGCCAGCTCGGGCTTGATAGCTCCAGAGATGCCCTGTCTCCAGTTTCCCCGGGAGGGTGCAGAGAAACAAAACAGTAAGTGACTCACCCACCGTGGCCAGGCAGAGCCTGGGGGACATTCTGTGTCCTCCCACAGCCACTGGGAGCTTTGTCTGGTGCTTGGGCCATAGCCCCTGAGCTGTGCTGATGTCAGAGGCTGCCTTGCCATGTAAGTCATGCCTTGCAGCCTTTTAACTTTAGGTAGCCAAGTTGTTATTTCGTTTTTATTTTTAGAGCCGGAGCAGACACAATCAATTTAATTTCAGTGCTCTGATCATAAACCTCCATGTTAATAGTGCCCCTTTAAATCAAGTGTTTATGAGTTCTGTAAGCACCACCTGGACGTTTTACCTGAAGGTCTAGAGTCATGTGGCTACAAATTACTGAGCACTCTCGCACCTATTTCCCGGGTATGGATTTGATTATTTCTAATTACTGCAAAGGCCCCTTTGCATTCCAGACATGCTGTTTCAGACACGGCCGCAGCTATGCAGTTCACGTTCCTGTTCCCCATCAGAGAAGCAGGGTCCTAAGTGGCCCACACATCCCCAGCCCAGGTGACACCTGGAACCACCCTCTTACCTTGTGTTCAGCAGGAGAGGAAGATCACAGCCACTTAATTCTTTGTCCAATTGTGAAGAATAAGATTCTGTTAGGAGTTGTCAACTTTTCTTTCTGGAAAGAAAAGCTGACCTTCCTACTGTGCTGGACAGCCCTCTGGGGGGCTGTCTCAAGATGTGGCTCCTTGTGGAGGTGTGTGTTTGAGAATCTTATGATCCCAGGTACAGGTCAGTGTTGCCCCTACCTTGGGAGGTCACGGGCTGTGATAGCCCAAGGCAGCTGAGGAGCCTGGTCCAGCTCTGGCCGAGTTCCTGTTGCAGAAAATCAAGGTGCTGAAGCTTCAGTCCGATGCCACCTCTGACCCTCCCTCCCCTCCCCTGACGTCCTGGCCTTCACAGCAGCTCATCCTGCTGGCTGAGCCGCGGCAGACATGGCTGCCCAGGATGTCAGAAGGTGCTGACTGAGGATGGGGAGCAGGGGCTGGGGGCTGACCGGGCGTCTGACTGCCCCTGACCTTTCTGCCCTGCAGCCCCTGCTCTGTTCCAGAGTGAGGAGGACCTGACAGAGGCACCCCCAGCTGCGAGCACCCCTTCCTCCCTCGGTTTCGCAGATTACCCTTCCCCTCTGCTCCCAATTTCTTTCAAAAACACTGACTTATTTCCCAGTTTAATTTGACAAACACTCCTGCCTGAGCTTGCCTGACTTAGGTTCAGGAATAAGAGGCCGTTCACAGAGCTACACGTCCAGACCCTTCTCAGTCCAGCACCTATTAAAGTAAGTTGTCCAGCCCAGGAGATGCTCTGGGGACTTGGTGACTGGTGAAATCATGCCAGGATTCTAACACGGCTTTTCTTTTCTTCACCTTAAAATTTCCAGATAAGTCTGGAATATCACATCATGTGAATGTCCCTGGTTCAGCTGCCCACTCCGCAGGTGACAGTCATCCCCATGGCACTGTCTCTGCTGCTCTGAGGTGTGGTCAGGAGCCCTGACGCCTGTGCCTCCAGGCCCACGGTGTCCCTGGGACGTGCTCTAGTGGTACGTGCGCAGTCAGGATGGTGAGACTACCAGACTCTTCCAAGAAGCAGCACCAATTTCCTTACATTTGGTCACATATGAGATGCTCTTGACCTGTGTCTTCTTGGTAAATTCCAAGAAGCTTCTGATAGGCTACTTAATTTTCAGCAATAAAATCTGTTTATGAAGACGTCTTATCCCAGTCTCGTTTGTATTTTCCTGTTGTTAATAATGTTAAACTGCCTTTCGTGCGTTCCCTGGCCATTAGCTATCTTCCTCTTGTTAAAGATGCGATATCATTTCTTTATAAGTGTCGTATTTTTTGTAAAGGTTATATTTAAAGTTTTTGCATTACTATTCATGACTGGAACCAACCTGTCAGCTTCTTCTTACTGTATGTGTGTGTTTGTTTGACTTTTGGTCTTGGTGAGAGGCTTTTCGTAAGAGTTTACAGATTAATTGAGCTGTCTCTTATCCTGTTGTCTTGCAGGGCTGGCTAAAAATAGACTCTTGGAGTTTGGGGACTTTTTTTTCCTTCTTATGGGGATCTCCCTCTCTGATCTTCTCTTGCTTTTTATTCACCTGCCCAACGCAGGACTCTAACCTGACTGTGGGTCATAAGATCCTCATTCCAGATGGGTTTTGTCCCACAGCCCAGAGGAAGAAATATTTTCAGAAAGGCCAAGAAAATTCTGAACAGTGGGGCTTCGTTGGGTGTAGATCACAGCCTTTCTGTGCCATCACATTTCAACAAAGCCATCCACTTTGCAAATCTGCCTTTCTAATGAAGTCTCCATGGAGGCCCAGGAGATGGGGTTCAGGGGCTTCTGGAGAGCCAAGCACACGGAGGTGACAGGAAGGTGAACAAGAGCTCACCCCTGTGCCAGACAGGTGGTACACCCCAACTCCACGGGGACAGAATCTCCTGTGCTTAGAACACCCCAGACCCTGTCCTGTGTTTCTCTTCATTGGCTGTTTATTTGTATCCTTTAAATAATCCTTTATAATAAATTAGTACATATAAGTCTCCCAGCATTCTTTGAGCGACTCTAGCTATTCATCCGACCCAAAGAGGGGGTCACAGGAGACCCACCTTGCAGCTGGTCACCCCGCTTGAGACTACTGTCTCGGCGGGGGTGGGGGGTTAGTTTTGTGGACTGAGCCCTCAACTTGTGAGATTTGAGGTTATTTCTAGATAGATTAAAAAATTGAATTGGTAGACATCTAGCTGGTGTCCACTGTAGGGCTGACTACTTGCTGTCTGGTGGGGGGGATTCCCATATGTTTTGGGATCATGGAGGTCTTCTGTGTTAACTGTTGGTGGTGGTGTGGGGACAGAGAAAAAACAGTTTGGGTTTTTTCTAACAGCATAAAGCTGTATCTTCCCTCAAAGAAGACTGTCATCCTATCTCTCATCTTTAATGTATTGATTCTGATAAATCCATATATAATGAAAACACATAAGTATATATTGTTGCATTTATAACCTAATTTCTAAGACATGCCCATGGTGTAGTGACCATATAATTAAATTTGCATTATACTATTCTTCAATATATGAAAACCTATCTGTATAATTTTAGACCTATAACCTGTCTATAAAATTTTATAAATTTGCATTCCTACATACACCTCAGATATTTTCTTGATGAAATATTTGCATATTTAAATCTAATAGAAATTTCAATTAATGTTCGTTTTATTTGTAATAAAAGAAAGATTCCATCAAGAACCAGACCACCTGGCAGATATAGCAACAGCTTTTGGTTTTTCTTTTTTTTAAAATTTTAATCTGGATAAACAAAGAGCACCTTGCTATCCACACTATTAAATGATGTTATTCACTATAAGCACAAAATAGGTTTTTCAGTTAACATCGAGTCACTCAGGAACATTCCATATTATTCTGTCCCTGTCGTGGTGAAGTCCCCAGAGACAGATTTCACACCAGACTTTGCCACCTGAAGCCCTTAGTAAGTTCAAACCCTGATGAACTTTGTTTTACCTAGAGAACTAGTCTAGTTTTATCCCTCTGACTTCATGAAGATTGTGAAATGGGTAGCCAGGCAGGTTTGATATGTAATACATGCTACAGTGTTACAACCTAGAGAGAAAAAATTAGCTACTCCTTTTATTTTAGAAGTTATTTTATCCATTTACATTTCACATATTATGATTATAGGGACTCTATACATTTTTGTTTTATAATAATTTAAACTTGAATTTTTAAAAATTAATTGTAAGTAATATATTAGTATCAGCAACTTAATGCTTAAAAACATTACCAAGTATTTAGGTATTTTAACAAGCTTGTCAAAGATACTTTCCTATTCAGAAATCGCATTTTAATATTAGCTTCTTGTTCTCAGGTAGCTGAGACATTTGTCTTTTGAAACAAAGTGTCTGCTTTGCCTAAAACTATCCTTAAAATATTTCCCTTTAGGAATAGCATGGTTATATCATCTCTTCATATTAAGCTAATTTCAGAGTCTTCCAAATACATAGATTTTATTTTTTTTAATTGCAGTAATGCAGAATTTTCTAGTGTGAATCACATAATTATCAAAGCTGCTACTATTGTTACATGGATAAGTGTCTTCCTGAAGTCCCCACTTCCCCCGCCTTTCACTTGTATTTGCCCCGCCTGTGTACCCGTCAGCTTCATCAAATGGGGCAGAGCCAGTGACTTGCTGGGAGATATTTCACAGTTCACTCTTTAGAAAGGAGAAGACCAGCCTGATTCTCAGTGTTTGCTGACGTCTCTGCTATGCACAGACTCTCTATAGCCGTACTCCCGCCACCAGTGTGTCAGTGTTGAGCACAGAGGCCAAGGGACGGACGTGCACAAGAAGTCTTTAGATGCTGATCAGAGCCAGATCTAGCTGCATTTTGCTTTTGTCCAGAAAAAGAGAAAGAAACTATAATTACTTCCTTATTTCAGTGGGTTGCCCATGTTGTCGGGTGAGAAGGATCGTGCTGGCTGGGATAGTGCTGGATGTTGCAGCCATATCCCCGCACCGTATGTAGGATGTTTCACTGTGTAAATACTTGCAAGAAAGGTTCTCAGTCACTCCCACCCTATACCTGTTCACCAAGACCTAAGGTGATTGGCAAAGAGACTCAAGCCCTCTGTACTACAATCCGTGCAATTCTGGCCTCTCACTGTGCCTTAAGATGTGTGTGCTTTTGTTTTCCTTCCCTTCCCAGCATAGAATCAGAAGCTGTTCTCGCCATCATCAAGGCACATAGGGCAGCCCTGAGAAACTGCCCTTTGGAAAGTGACGTCACTTGGGAACCAGAGATGGGAGAAATGGAAAGGGCCTAATGCCATCTCCTGGTGCAGCCTCCCACTCAGCCTCCCCGGCCTGTCATCCAAGGAAAAGAGTTCCATTTTACGTTTTGTATTTTGAGGGTTTAAAAATTATGTTTCTTGAGAACTCCAAGAGGTAGATGTCTATGGTGGGAAAGGAAAAGCCAGCCCAAGGACCTGGTGGACATCTCCAGGTTCCGTCTTTACTCAGGGCTTGTGGCCGTTTGTGAGTGGAACTTCACAGAGGTGCAGCCACTACAGCCCACACACTGGCCCGCTGTGTGTCCACTTCCACCAGGAGGGAGCGTTCACCCTGCCCCATCACGAGCCATGACCATGTACTTGATTGTTGCATCTCAAAAAGCCTTGGGGTTGCTGCTACCAGGTTGCTCAGAGCCACTTTTAAGAGAAATACAAGACGGCCTGAAGAGCCAAATCATAAATGAATTAATGGTACCCCTAGTTTTCTCTTTCCATGTGAAAATTTGGTTCTCCTTGGGTTTTGCATAAACCCCAAAGCTTGTAGAAATTCGAGAATGACAGAAATCCAGAGGGGAGAGCTGTCGGACTCCGTGATGAAGTGCAGAGATTACCCTCATCTGAGCAGTGTGTTTTATGAGGCGGTTTATGATATTTCCACGTGGCAACGTTGTCCTGCTAAAATGGGCAAATACCATTAAATACGCCTTTGTTAACAAGAACGCACATTACGGGTTGTGATTTCCCCAGGATTGCCCCTGAGAAGGATGCGTGTTTTGCTGCACAGTTAATGTGTCAGAGTCAGGACTGACCGACCGAGCAGAGTTGTGGTGGAGACCAGGACGAGCCGCTCTGCCTGGAACTCCCTGTGCCCTGCATCCCGCCCTTGAGTTTAGTCAGGTGCACAGATCCAAGGCCTTCTCTCCACGAGGGATGTCCCGAGCAGAGCATCTGGCAGTCTGGAGCAACTATTTGTTTCTTATAACGTCATGAAGGAAAGACAGAGTAGTTGTGACTGGGGCCACCATCGCAGAACCTCCAGCCTCTGCTCCCAGCTCTCACTACCCGGGAATCCTTGCTGTTTCCACATTGTCTCATCTCTCCTATCCAGGCTGAAGCAAATTGGAAACTGTCCTGGAATGATCTGAGGTCAAAGAATGGGGTAAGAGGCAGGACTTGCTTTATAAATGCCACATTAGGGGCCCCCAGCACCCCCTTTCCTTTCTGCATCTGGACCCCAAACCCCAATGTACCTTCACTTCTCTGTGACCCAGCCAGATGCAGGATTTCTCCAGCAGGTTTGAAGCCAAGCCATGTGCCCTAGCACTGGTAAATATAACTGAGGAGTGGCCCAAAACTCTGAAAGAAACTGGCCCAGCCCTGAGCCAGATTCCTTAAACCCTGTACAAACTCCACACCCTGACCCCCCTCACTGTGGACATACCCAGAAGGACCCTTTCTCTAGCTGTCTGTCCAGAGCATCACAGCAGCCCTGTGTGGGATGTCCCTGACACATGTTCTCACTGTCTGTCGAGAGCACCGTGGCAGCCCCACGTACCTACGTCCCCCGGACAAACTCTGTGGGCTGGTCACTCTGGCCTTCATGCCCTCTCGTTTGGCCCCACCACTGGGTGGTTTGGGGCACCCCTTCCTTTGGAAATTCCCCTGGGGCTGCTTTGGGGTGACCCGAGTCTCAGGTTTAGCAGGTTCAAACATAATAAAAAGCTCTCTCAAAAGAAGGCTTGACCCAAATCTCACTGTATATCCTTTGTTTTTATTTGAACACTTGCTCAAACTCAAGTACAAATTGACAAATCATGACCACACATGTGATCCCTAAGGACACTCCCAGGACTCTACGCAGCAGAGGTCACCGTAGCCAGGACATGGGAAAGCTCTCTGGCAAGGAAATGGCAGGACCCAGATTTGAACATAAACAATCTGTTGCTAGGACTAGTGCTCCTGGGACTAACGGTTATTTTATATCAAATGCACATCAAATATAGGCTTTTACCTAGGTGTGCTACTTTTTTTTATATATAAAAACATGGTGTGTGAATATTTTCCAATTGATCAAGAAGTTACCTTATGGTAAAAGTCTATGAACTATTTAAACAGACAAGCATTTGAAATCAAAGACAATGTATTTACTAAGGAATGAAGTTTCTTTTTTTATTTGGTGTGATCCATTGGTACATAAATATTCTCATCTTCTTCTCTCTTTAAAGTTTTACTTTTAAAAATGACAACTAAAAGTATTATGCCCATTAAATATTAAGAATTTTCAATAATTGAAATATTCTGGAGTTCTCTTTTTAAATTAAATATATTCCTTCTTGAATTTGGTACGTAAGAGAAAACACAAAGAGAAAAAGGGAAACATCAGCACCCCGAGAGAGCGTAATTATATCTGAATCATGCTGCAAATTTCACAGAAGAACGTGGATATCACACACGACATGTACATCAGTACCAAGGAACGTACATTTTGATTAATGTTGTTACAATATGTACAAAATAAATTACTAAAGCTTGGGATAGTATTTTAAAGTGTGAACAAAACAATAGATTTTAGTGAATGCCAGTTTTGCAGTATTGATGTTAATTGTACATGTCCTCATCTGCTTATGAAAAATTAAATAATTTCATCCAGCTTGCAAGTAATTTTCTTCTACGATACAACTGACGTTCCTGCCACTCTGTTTTTGCAGCTTTCAAGAAACATCGATTGAAACGTCTAAATGTCTGTAACCTTTGCAAATCCCCATTTGGTTATGAGGGCACTTTGCTGAGCACCTTCACAATGCTTTGGACTCAGTAAGCAGAGATTTTTCTGGCATGTTTTGTGTCTTCTTTATCTTTTGTAAAGAACTGAGGCTGAGAATAGACTTCTGTGCTAAATAAAAAATAAAAGGTCTAGTTTGTATCATACTAGCATTTACTCTTACAAATAACAGAACATTTTTAGTATTTTATTTCTAAACAATCAGGTAGACTTGCTTAGTGACAATCTGTTTACATGATATTTAGCTTTTTTGTTGTATCTTTTATCATTAGACAAATATTTATTGAGCATTTGCTGTGTGCCAGGCACTATTCTAAAAGCTAAGGACAGAGCAGTCAAAGCATGAGACTTCTGCTTTCCATTTACAATGTTGAATGGAATTAGGAGTTTTGCTTCTATCCTAAGTAAGGAAAAGAAGCCAGATCACCTATAAGTCACATCTTTATTTAGGCCGTAACAGAGCTCAAGTAACAAGCCAACCAAGGAGACAGAATTCCGAAGAGAAACATTCCTCAAAGGAGAGGCGAGACAAATAAATCCTCACAGTTTGGTTGAACATGGGAAAAATAGGTAGTCTCATTTTAGATAGATATCAAAAAATTAGGTAACTGGGCCAGGTGTGGTGGCTCATGCCTGGAATCCAGCACTTTGGGAGGCCAAGGCTGGTGGATTGCTTGAGCTCACATGTTGGACACCATCCTGAGCAAGAGTGAGACTCCATCTCTCAAAACATAGCTGGGTGGTGTTGTGGGGACCTGTAGTCCCAGCTACTCAGGAGGCCTCAGGCGAGAGGATCACTTGAGCCCAAGAGCTTGAGGTTGCTGTGAGCTATGACGTGACAGCACTCTACAAGGGTTAAAAAGTGAGACTCTGTCTCAAAAAAAAAAAAAGAAAGAAGAAAAGAAATTAGGTAACTAAAAAAATCCTACAGGCCCAATGACAGAGACTATGTTAATTTGGAATAGCTGGGAGTCCAGTCATAGGCTAAGTTCTTACCACTCACAGCCACTGTTCCCTGGGTCTTTGTTACAGGCAGCAGAGTCAAGAGACCAGCACAGGGGCCCAGGATTTACTGGAAACTCCTGGAGGAGGGACACGGGTCTTGACTGCTTTCTAAACAAGTTTCCCCATATAAACCAAAAGACTTGAGTCAGTGGGGAAGCACCAAGCCCTCTTGCTTCCAGGACATGAAGGAAGTGCCTGTTTTCTGGTGGAAGATAAGAGCAAAACACCTACACCCAGAGCCAAGAACATGCAACAACCTCTTGGACCCTTCCAGCATCCGATACCAACACCCAGCCCAAAGCTGCCAGTATTGGCAAGAGAAGATGAAGATATCTTTCCTGGACCAGCTGGTGACAGAAGAAAGACTCTAACTGCTGTGGATAGGAACACAAAGAAAGCCGCACACCCTGCAGCCCAATTGCATGAGGTGAGACGCCCCTAAAACAGACTCTGAACTCAGGAGAGAGGGACTCACCCCAGTCCCATTGTGAGGCTAACATCAAACGCCAGGCAAGAGCTGCCAGCCTCTTTGGGAAGGGCTAAAGTGTGGAAAGGCTCTACCCCCACACCATGGCGGTGATGTGAAGGGCTGGCTGGAAGTTGAGGGAAATCTCTAAGGAAAGCTATTTGGCTCCTAAGCTTCAAGCTGTGAGACCAAGGTCACACAGCCTACTGGCAAAGAACTCAACACATGGGAAGTATCCCAGGCTTTTCTGGTAGATAGGAACAGCTTAGGAAAATCGAAAATAGTCCAAATAAGTTATTCTAAATATTAAAGAGGAAAAAAGGGTATAGAAAAAAATATGACATATTATCCAATAATCATAGGACAATTTTAACAATCTAACAGATGTATAATTAAAAATGCAGTGCAAGTGACCAAGAATTTCCCAAAGTTAATGAAAGACATCAAACCACAGATCCACAATACCTTACAGAATTCCAAGCAAGGTAAAAACATATTATGTAAAGTGCTTCGACATGTCACAACTGAGCTACTAAAACCCAAAGGTAAAGGAAAAATAAGGTGAACACAGAATGAAAAAAACAATTACATAGAATAACAAAGATATTTTTTAAAGTACAATTTTGTCAGAAACTGTGTAAAATGAGAGACAATGGAATGACATCTTTAAAGTACTGAAAGATTAAGAAAAGGGACAAAGTAGAATTACTAAGATGAGAGCTATCTTTAAAAAATTAAAGTAAATATTTCTTCACAAAATGAAAACCAAGAGAATTCATGGCTGGCAGATATGTACTATAAGAAACACTAAGCCAGTTCACCAGGCAGAAGAAGGACTCCAGATGGGAATGTGGATCTCTGGGAACAAAGAAAGATAACCAGAAATAGTAAGTGTGGATTATAAAATAATTTATCTTCCTTAATTTTAATCGATTTAAGATATTTGAGTTTTCACAGCAAAGATAATAATTATGTGTTGTATGTTTAAAGCATAAATAAAAGTTTGACAAAATTGTACAAAGGACAAAAGGGAGGAATTGGAAGTTCAATATTGCAAGATTCTTACACTGGACATACCTTGTTAAAATATTATTTAGGGTAGACTGCCGTAAAGCAAATATGTGCTTTACATATATGCAATATGTGCTTTTAGCCAGTTTAAAAAGTGAAGTATACTTAGCTAATGGTAAATATTAAAATAGAACACTAAAAATACTCAGTGTAGTAGAACATAGGAAAAGAAAAAGGAATGACAAACAGATGTGAAAAAACAACTAGCAAGACATTAGGGTTAAGTCCAACCTCTTTCATAGCAGCATCAGATGCACACATAGTTATAAGCACCACGGTGAAAACATAAATGGAAGGGTGGAAAGGTTAGGCCATGCAGACACAAATGAACAAAATCTGGAGGGCCTACAGTAGTATCAGAAAAAATACAGACTTTGAGAAATATCACCGAGGTTAAGCAGGAATATTACAAAATGATGAGAGGCTGAAGTTACCACGAAAGGTCTAAAGAAAAAGGATAGCAGGGAGGGGGTCCTAGGAGATAGGGGAAAGTCCTGGAGTGGAGATAAGGGCACAGGCAGGGAGAGGGACGTGGGGATTTCCACGTCAGCAGCCTTCAAGGGGGACACGAATGTGAGGATTATCTGGAGTAGCTGGTCTTCAAGTTTAAATAGGAGTACAGTTTTGGGGGAACAGCCATGACATCTGAACCCTGGCCCTGGTGTCTGGGTGCAGGAACTGAGGGGCTGTCTTCATGAGGAATGTCAGCTGGGCACATCAGGTGTCCCGGCATCGGCCCCCAGATGGCTGACTCATGGCACAGAGCCCTTAGGTCCAGGCCATGCTATTAAAAGTTGAATCCACTGTGTGTCTGACATCTTTCCACTATTGCTCTTCTCAGTCAAGGATCATAATTTCCAAATGCACAATTCACACATTATTCTTGTTCCTTAATGCATCAGCGTCACAGTGTGATTTAATGACGCACCCGCGTCACAGTGTGGTGTAATGACGCAGCTGCATAATGACGCACCCGCGTCACAGTGTGGTATAATGACGCAGCTCCGTAATGACGCACCCGCGTCATGGTGTGGTGTAATGATACAGCTGTGTCATGGTGTGGTGTAATGCACCACCAAACTTCTTTTAAGACCACCGCTTTATCTGCTTATGAATGTGTGGGTTAGCAGTTAGGTGGGCTTTGGTGGAAAGAATCTGTATGGTGTCATCTGAAGTCACCTGAGGCTGCCTGGCCCAAGATGCCTTATGCACCTGCCGGGCATTTGACCAGCCCCTCGTGGGCTGTGTGCTCCTCACCAGCAGCACAGCCTGGACTTCTCGCTCATCAGAGCCAGGAGATTCAAAGACTCTTGCGTCCCACGTTTAGCGCTGACATACGGTCATTTCCAACTCTAAAGTCCAGCCTAGATTCAAGGGGTGGGAAGGTAGTTTTTACTTTCTTTTGGGAGGAGCTAAAAATGTATGTGATCTTTAACTTACTGTGCTTAATATCTATGAAGTAAAGTTTTACAATAAGTAGGTAGAGAGTTGTTATAGCTGAAAGACGTAGCAGATGCTCTGAAGAATTTTTGATATCCATAATCCATGAGATCTATTCAAATTCAACAGATTTTTTTAAAATTAAATGTTGATCTCTTCAAATATTTAACATAACATCTTAATAAATAAAAGATTATACTCTTTATTCCACAAAGGGACCTATCACAGGTTTCTATCTGGTTATGCTTTTATTTTTATATTGCCCATCTGGAAAATGTCTGTCTAAGTACCTAGATGCCAGAATAGAGTTACATTCAAATGGACAGAAGCCCAACCACTCGGTTAACTCTCAGTGCAGCCAGGCGTCTGTCTGAAGCCAGGGAAAGGCTGTGTCCTTCAGAAACTATGAATTCTGAGCCTGGCAAACCTAAGCTTTAATGTCGTTCTGAAATTCATTAATTGTATCATCTTCGTATCATTTAGTGCCCCTTTCCATTTCCTCATTGGAATGGGGTATAGTGATGATATGACTGGTCTTTGGGAGGCTTAAGTAAGATTATTTATGAATAATCTTAAAATATCAGGATTCTGGATTTCAAATGTTAAAATAGTTTTGATAAACCCATACTGCAAGCCTGGTTGATTTGGAGGACTCTTCTGTTTCAGGGGAATTGTTTTTATAACTGAGCATCTAAATCCCTTGTAATTCTCCTGGATTTTGTTAATCTCAGGAACTTATTTTGCCCCTGGAAGAAGAGTTTGTTTCAAAGTACAGCTAAGGAAGATCGCTGAGCCCCAAATAACACCACATGTCCTTTGACCCCTGATGTTGGGAGAATGGTGACACCCCGGCAGCACCTGGAGTGCAGGCTGGAGACCCCCTTGTCCTCGCAGTCTGGAAACTCCCCTCCGAGGGGCAGGGCGAGTTTCCCAACATGCTCAGCTCTGGCTGCTGCTCTTCCGGGACCCTGACCAACATCCTCGTGCTGCTATTTGTAAAGAGCACAGAAAGATGTTTACATTCCTTTCCGCTTTGATTGAAGAATAGAAATTATAAACTAGTTTTCCAAAATCACTTTATAAAGTAACAATTTTAACTATGTTTAAAACTGCCGAATGCTGGTTTCACACACGTACCATGCATGTTTTTTATTCTTGGCCCACATTGCTGCCTACGTTGTAACCAACTCATGAAAAAAGGGAAAAAAATGGTTTTTCTTGATCCCGTCTTGCCTTTCTGAGCTTTTCTAAGGGGAGGAGATTCTCTTCAATGTCTATTATCCTAAATGTCCTGAAGAACTTTCCGGTGTTGATTTTACTTTCATAATTTAACCACGTGAGACAGAAAAATGTTACTGTGTTTTATTGGATATACAGGGACACCACAACAAAATCTGTAAGACGTGTAATTCAAACTGTGCGATGCAAAATGCGAGTTGTCGTTACTTATGTCAAACCTGACACAACGGAGCTAAAGGCGGCCTGGAGAAGCCGTCTCGCGTGTTGGCCTGAGAGGAGAAACCATAACAGGAGGCTCTGCTGAATCCAGCCTCGCCCAGAGATCATTTCCATAAGAGGTCTGCCTGGCCACCTCCTGAGCCACTGAAGGACGGCCACCACCCTTGTTATTAACCCCTGCAGTCAAGGATAATTGTTCCAAAACAACCAAGGCAACCTCCCTAACTGTGCCTTGAAAATCCTTCCTTCCCCTGTCTGGATGCACCTGAGACCCCACCACCACCACCATGGTTTGTACGTCCCAGGTGTCAGTCCCCTGCTAGTCCTGACTACACTCCCTGCTTTTGAGACTCAGTCTGTCTGCTGTTTATTTTTCATTGACATATATCAAACCAGGATGTCAGGAAAAGCTCTGTTTTTCAGAGGTAGCAAGGATGGACAGACCCGCAACCTCACTCCCCTGCTCTGTCTGCCCAGCTCTGTCAGGAGACTCAGTGTCCGCAGCAGTTCAGACTGAGCTCAGCTTTATTCGCTGATCTGTATGATCTCTGGCACTGGTCCTCAGTGGGGCCTCACTTTCCCATTCCACAGCCAAGTACGTCCCTGCACGAGTCCTGCTCAAGTACCTAACACCCCATGATTTCACCTCAAATAATCCAGACATACCTCTGAGACCCTGTGTGTGAGATTCTTCCTGCATCCACTCATGGGTGGGTTCTGCAGCTAACACCGCACCCCGGTGCTGTGATGGGGTCAGAGCTGCACATGTGCCCTGGGTGCCCACCCGTGCACAAAGCCCTCGCTCACCTTCTTATAACAGGTTATCAGGAGAGAAGCTGAGTAGCCTGTCTGGGGCTGGGACCTGAGGAGGGAGACAGTCCTGCATGGAAGCCCAGCTTTCCTTTGTCAAGACTGAAAGATGCGATGTCACTATTTGTAATACTCCGTTAGTTTCACTTACTAACTTTTCAGTATTGATAGAGATGGTACCTGGGCTGTCCTTTGAATTCTTGCCCCAGACCCTGCAAATGTAATCTCTTAGCAGAGGAAGAGTCACTCTCTCTCCCCTCATGCCGACTGTAAGGGCTTTGCCTTCTGTCTGCATGAGGCATTGCAGACCCCTCTTCCCCTGCCCACCCTTTATGGCGTCTCTCCACCCAAGTCTCCACCTTCCCTTGCCTGGAAAAGCCTCCTAGTGCTCTGGCTTCTTCTCCCCTCCTCAAGTTCCAGCAGGAGCAGATTGTGTGCTCTCCGATGTGACAAATCCCCACTCATTTCCCACTACCCTTTTCTTTAAATAATCTTTTCTACTTTAAATTGTTTTCACATTTACAGAAGTTGTCAAGAGAACACAGTTTCCACATGTCCTGCACTCATCCCCCTGCCACTGACATCACACATGGGGGTATCGTATTTTTCATACTGAAGAAAATAATGTTGAAGTTAAGCAAACTCTATTCCAACTTCCCTGGTTTCTCCCATTGTGCACTTTCTCTTCCAGGACCCGTCCAGTGCATCACATCACACGTAGGCGCCCTGTCCCCATATTCTTTCTCAGCTGGGACAGTTTCTCAGACTTTCCCTGCTTTTGCCTCCTATGCTGTTTGGAGGAGGACTGGCCAGGCATTTGGCAGAGTGTCCTCAGCTGAGACTTATCTTATGTTTTTCTCATGGTAACTGAGGGGTATGGGGCGTAGACTGGGAGGCCACAGAGGTGACCTTCTCTCTTGTGGCCCTGCATGGAGGGCCATTAATCAAGTGAGTGGAGCCTGCCCCATTGGGTGATGGTGGATCTACCTTACTTGGCCAGATTCAAATGGCAGCATTTTCTAGAAACATCTCACAGACACACCCAGAGGGGATGCTTTACCAGAGAACTGGGTATTTCTTTCTCTTGTCAAGATGACACCTGTAGTTAACCAGGACTGTGTATATCTATAGACAGACACAGATACAGCTACTATTTCTTATCTGAAATTCAGAAAAGTTACTATCCTTACAAGAACTTTCTCAAATACATTACACTTAACTTTATGTGGTTTGTCAGATAAATTTATTTGACTTTGTTATTTCTAGATTCTGTGTGAAAATATGTCTTTTGCTTCTTGGTGAAGCTGGAATATTTACCAATCAGTTGACAATCACTCATCCAGAGATATTCTGTGTGAATACACGATAGTGAACTTTGAGGGAAGAACTAAATTTAATTCTAAAGTAATTGGTACCAAAAATTACTCAATTACCTTGTAGTATAAATACTATATTCAGCATATGTCCAATTTTTGTCTATTACATGTAATTTTATTTACATAAAGAAACTTTTAACCAAGAAGTAGAAATTACACATCATTTCACCACTGCATCGTGATCACTTTTTAAATGATTGTATTTGTCCTATGAGGACTGTTTCCTATCCACACTGTTTGCACATAATTGAAGAATCAAGCACTTTTTCCACATATAAATTTAAAACAGATAAGAGAGAGTTATCAACAAAGACCACTTTCCTTTCTCTAGGAAAACTTGCCTGAAAGCTAAGCTTTGTGACAAGTATTTGGACACCTGTCACTTACAGTCAGAACTCCAGTAATTCATTTTTCTTAGAGAATGTTAAGCATTAGGAAAATTCATTTTTGGTCTTGCATTTGCAAACTCTGTTTGTTTGCTTATTTACTTATTTAGTAGAAGTTTGCTTTCTGCTCCTAGCAGATGTGATGAGTCTTGGAGAATTTACTCAGAGACTCTGGTAGCATAATCCTGGGGGGAATCAGTGCAGAAGAGGCCCAGACCTTGTCTTTACAATCCACAAGGAGGCACACCTTTCTCCCACTGGCCTCCTATGTGCTACAGATGGTACCGAGCTGTCCTTTGAATTCCAGATATGCAGATGAAGGCTCCTCCATGAGCAGGGAATGTGGCTGTGCACAAAGCTTCCTTGCAAGCTGAAGTGAGCATGGCACAGAGGGAAAAGGCCACATTATGATGGATGGGCTGTCCCCACTGAAGGTCACACTGTCACCAGCAAACCTAGGAGGACCATGGAGAGTCAGCCACTTAAAATATATTAGGCAAAGTGGTGAAAAATAACAATGATTTCACTTGTCCAGTTAGTTCTCAAGCTTCCACAGGTGATCTGGATGTTTCTAACTGATCCCGATGTCCCTGTGCTATTATCATTGGCCTGGATGACAAGGATGAACTTTCGGCAAGAGTAAAGAGCTTTAGGACAGAAGCTGCAGGACCAAGGGCCCCCATAGGTTTGCTGTTGTGGACTTCAGCGTTATCACATCTCAGAGAAAACTAAAAATGGTAGCATCAGACAAAGAAGCCAGATAAGCCAGAAATGGTCACGATAAAGCACCAATCACCTTGTCAGAGCTGATGGAAGTCAAGACACCATGTCATTCCACAGCAGAAGTGGATTGCTTTTGGAGACTACTATTCCTTTTAGTAGCATCCTGGTTCTGCACTGATCTCTAGCTTTGCATTCCCGTGGCATGAACAGGTGCAGAGTTGGGGCGGGTCTGAAGGGCTGCAGGGACCCTCAGCAGCAAGCTCTGCCTCACCCGCTCCCAAACCGTGACTGCTGTGAATGCAAGGGGCAGATGTCAGAAGCGGAGATCTGAAAGCCACAGCTCATGAACTGGCGTTAAAATTCAAAAATAAAAATCTAAAGCAGTGGTGGTGTAGTAAAACGATAATATTCCCCACTAACTAATGGGAAAGTGAGTCATCAAAGCTCAGATGCAAAAGTAATTACGGTATATTGAAATGACACTGTCCGTAGTAATTTCTCAACTGTTCTGAAACTTTTTGGTTATGACAATTACCCACATACACAGAACCAAGAGGATTTTATTATCAGAACATTTGAAGAAACCAAATCGGGATGTTTGCCCCTTGGCTGAAAGGTGACGTTACCTGCGACCGCCCCTCGTCCCACATCCGGACGCTGTCCGGTGTAGCTCCTTGCTCCCGGTGAGGCTAAAGGATGTCAGTGGTGTCCTGTGAAAATTGGACTTGAAGTAAAAGAAGTGGCAGAAAAGAACGAGGGTGGAGTTGAGGTGGGCAGGAAGGAAGCAGCCGGAGGAGGAGGTGGGAAGAGGGACCACAGCCCATGTTCTTGAGTCCCAGCATTTCACAGCAGGCAGGAATTCAGCACATGCTTATCACATGGCTACGGGTGGGGGACAAAATGTCAGGTCCGTTTGCTGCTGGGGCTGATGCACACTGCTTGTGTTTGGAGCATGAAGAGTGAGGCTGGACATGGTCTCTGGTTTTGAGTCATTCAAAGCTTCCAAGATTCTCCTGCAGGCCTAGTGTCAAGATGGCAATCGTCACCAGGACCACTGGAGCTCGTGAATGGCACTGTTGGTGTCAGGCAGGCATTGTATACAAAATAGATGTTAGCATTTGCATTCTTCTCTGTGCCAGGAAAAACTTTATGTGGGTCAAAAGATACTTGTTTACAAAATGAGTGTTTTGCTTGTATATGAATATTATAAACTAATTATAATCATAGAAACACCACCACTATGCCTTTTAGTGGCTACGAAACCACCCTAGTTCTGTACTAATGTCTAGCTTTGAAACACCACCACTAAAAGTGCACCATAATATTTAAATTATCAAGAATTATGACTTGCATTATTTTTAGATATACAACACTTTTCTGAAATGTTTTTAATATATTAATGGGAAAATATTGTAGAAATTTAGAACTATATATAGACATGGTATCAAATGAACTCATAATACAGAAATAACCATATTAAAATTCAGAATCCAACTTAAACAGTGAGGAGATTACTGAAGGTGATGAATGACAGAGAAGCCACACTGTGGCATGGCATCTCTCTGGTAATTGTGTAACACTCATGGAGAATTTTGGAAAGAAGCATCAGACTTTAAACATGGCTAGTTGGCCTTGGCTGGGGTTGGCCAAATTCCCACTTAAAACGCTAGAGATGCCTGTGCTCAAGCATATACAAGCATGCCTGAGGGATGTAATCTCTCCATCTATTTCCACCGATATATCCATAGCTCAGTCTTTAGGACAGCCATCCCCCAACTGCAGTGTGATTCTGTTATGTAAAGCAGGGTGGGATCTCCGAGGAGCCTCCGGGGGCCCAACACAAAGCAAAGGGGAAATTGTGCGTCGCGGGCATCTGGTCCCAACATGGGGACTGGGAGGCCCAGGGAGGAAAGGATGAAAGTCTGAGAACAATTTCAAATACCAAGAGAAATCCTTTTGGCTAAGAATAATGTACCTTCCATGTCTTGCAAAAATTTCCATAACAGATGGGCTGCTGGGCCTCACTCCTCACAGAAAGTTAAGAACCCTACGGCCAATTCCAATTTGGATTTTGAGGAAGCGGAAGAAAGCCCAGATCCAAACTTTTCCAGCATTCAGAGGAACAACCAAAGTCAGTGACCAACGTAGAGAAAAAGTCAGGATTCTGTGTGTGAACAAGAGCGCGGTGCAGGGAGCTTGCTCCTCAGCTGCCCTTCCCCCGGGGATTACGCTTTCACCAAGTGCCATGCCTCCCAGAGGACTTGGGAATGTCTTTTTTCTCCACGGGCACCTTTCTCCCTCTATTTTCTGTCGTGCAATTGTGAGAAGCACGAGAAGTGGGGCACGGATATTTATGGCCTAGACCTAGCTCGCAGCATCCCAGATCCTGGGGTCCCCTTCCTGCTCACTGAGCTGGGACGCTGACCGAGCGTCAGCCGCAGGGTGACGGGGGCATGTTAACAGTGGTTCTATTTCACAAATCTTTCTCCTCCTTCTTCCGTCACAGACAGAGCGCCTTCCAATTAAGTCCACCTGCCCGCCAGGGTCTGCAACACATTTTCAGCAGGGGAAGCTGTCTTTTCAAACAGGGTACACGCTTTTCCTCTCTTTCCTCTTCTTTTTTAATCTCTGTGGAGTGAATGGACATCACGTGGGGAGAGAGAGCGTGGCCCATCACAGCTGCGCAGTGTGGACGCCCCAGCACCCACGTGAGCTGGTAAGTGCTGCCCCCATCCACCAGCTGGGCGCCCCACTCTCCCTCCCAGATGCGGGTCAGAGCCCCCAGGGCAGTGTGACCATCGGGTGCCTCTGGCACGACCTTGGATTACTGTGCCCTGCTGGGGGATAAAGGAAAGGCAAGGGGGGAGTTAATTGGAAGTTTGGGGCACTTCTCTTGGTGAGTTTCCCTCCTGACTTTAGGAGTTGTCCCTTGTGAGGTTGGCCAGAGGTCTCGTGGGCAAGGAGGGGACAGCTGAGTCTGTCCCCAGTGCCGTCCCCAGGCTGCGTGGCTCTTCACACCCCTGGGCGCTAGTTCCCTGGTTTCGTGGCTTGGCAAGATCAACAGTGCCCAAACCAGGATGAACGGCGGCCGAGCTTCACAGAGGCGGCGGGGCCACCAGCGCCCGAGTTTGCCTCCCTCCGTCATTTCTTCCCTCCGGTCTCCCGACTCTCCTGCCTTTCCTCATTCATTTGTTGCTATTGTTGTTACTGTTTTTGTTTTTTAATGCCTGAATTACTTATAGAAAGAAATCGGTGTGCAATTGTTCAGAGAAAAATCGGTGAAATAAGAAAAGTAATGGTCACAATTCTACAAATATATATTAACTTTATCATGTTTAGAAATTCATTGAGGTCAAATATAACTTGCAGCCACAAAAGCACATTCTCTGCCTTTGGGCATCTCAGAAGCTCCTGGGTGAGGTGGGCAGGACCACAGAGTCACAGCGCAGAGTGCCTAGCACCACGGGACGTGCACACGGACTGTCACAGCAGAGAACAGGGTGAACATTTCCTTTTGCCTGAAGTAACCAGGAAAGAATTCTCAAACTAGGCAGCAAATGTTGGCTGTAAATGAGTGAAGGATTCCCCTGATGTTCTTGTTCCTTTTTACCTTGGAAATCAGAAGGGATTGAGACAATGATTTACAGCATAAAAAAACCTGGTCCCTCAATGTGGAGTCTGTGTGTCTCCCAGGGTCCACCTTGGAGGAACACAGATGCCTTGGAATTCTGAGTGCTCAGCTCGAGGGAAGGAGAGGCCCCATCAGCCAAAGCGGTAAAATTATTCTGTTGATGGTATAATGGGTTTGCTGTGGCTGCGGAGATCATTTAGGTCATAATTGCCAGGTAGTGGAAGCAACCCAGATGCCCTTCAACCTAAGAATGGATTAATGAACTGTGGTATATGTATACCATGAAATACTATTCAACCATAAAAAAGGATAGAGACCTTAGATCTTTTATGTTTAGCTGGATGGAAGTGGACCACATTTTTCTTACTAAAGTATCTTAAGAATGGAAAAAAAAGTACCCAATACTATTATGAAACCAATATAGAAACACATATTCATACGAATGATAAAACACATACAGTCTAGCAAGGGGGAGGGGAAGGTGGATGGTGACTGGGGGGAGGAGGGAGGGCATTGGTGGGATCTCAGCCGATGTGCACAATGCAAGGGTGTATTTCAAAATAACTCAGGGTAAATTTTACATGTCTTACCACAAAAAAAATAAGTAAATAAGGTGATGGTTGTGTTAATCAGTTTGATTTAAGCATTTCATATTGTATATCAAGTCATCACATTGCACCCTATAAATGTATACAGTTATTATTTTAATTAAAAAAGAAAACACACAGAATACAAGAAAAAAGGCAAAAATGGTCCCTGTTCTCCTTCATTAATTTTGTAGATTGTGTTGTTTTAGCTTTCTGAGAACTTGTAAAGCTGTGATGAGAATTATCAAGTGATATAGTAAGTGGTTCCGGCCCAGGTCTGCCTTGCAGAGCAG
Organism: Galagoides demidoff; assembly: GCA_963574575.1. Lineage (NCBI taxonomy): Eukaryota > Metazoa > Chordata > Mammalia > Primates > Galagidae > Galagoides > Galagoides demidoff. The sequence goes on along the minus strand of CAUYQV010058721.1, from coordinate 12,164 downwards.
GGGAAGACCCGCAGACTGAGGGCCGCCGTCCTCCTTTGCCTCATCCCCCAGGGCGTCTGTGGTCCCAGGGCACCACAGGGGAGCCGTGCCTTGGTGCTCTGCACAGATGCTTTGGCATAAACTATCAGAAATGTATAAAATCTCTACTTCCAAGTAAGTAACACCTTGAGAAGCATCATCTAGTTTCTGTTTTGTTTTGATTTTATTGGTTTAATAACAGACACAACACACCTGCCATTCCTGGGCTGCTGAAAAGACTTCCCTCGCCCCCTGCAGAGGCTCAGTGCTGGCAGACCCGCATCTCCGGAGGGCCCTGCGGATCTCAGGCTCCGAGCGCAGCATCCTACCTTCCAGGCTGCTACTGGGACTTGTTAAGCTGCTGAAACCCGTGATTAGGAGACGTGAACTTCTTATGTGCAGACTTCTGGCATTTCTCAAAATTGGAGGCCAGGCAGGTCAGGTCACACCCTATAGCTTTGTGTTAGGAGCTTGCTGGCATTCGGCCCTGAGCTTGGCTCAGAATCACAGCCTGGCGTGGCGGCTTCAGACACTTCTCAATGTGGGGTGCTCACCGATCTGATGCCAGTGATGGGCACAAACAGGTGCATCAAGGGGTACAGATAATTTAGGGGACCACAAAGGGACTGGAGCCTTGAAGCATCAGATAACAGTTGTCCGCTTGAGGAAATTGTCTCCGTAGGGGCAGAAAGAACCATCAACAGCCCAGAACTCGTCCAGGATGGCCTCTTTATTTTTCTCCTTTCTGTAGGGGAAGTGTGTTCTTTAATGAAAAGATGACTTTTTCTTGAGTATCTGGGAAGCCTAAGGATTAAAAAAAAAAAAAAAACCCTTGGTTGTAGTATAATTTAGCTCTGTTTATTTTTACATAGGCAAAAAGCAAACAAACAACATACAACACAAAAGCAAACACTTCTCCAGTATTGCTCTGATCAAGTGGTCTAGAACATTCTCATAAAATTGGGCCAAAAACATCAATAAATAACAGGATAAATTATGGTCATGATTCACTGGCATGAACAGTCTAGTATAAATATTTTTAAAGGGTGAAAATTAATTTATAATGCTTAAATAAAATCTAAAAAGAAAAAGGACAGATCCCTTACCCTCGGTGGCCGTGTGAGCCACCCACTTGTATTTGTTTCTCACATTTGTACTGCTGGTCTGGGGAACATTCTGTGTGATAATTTTTGCTAAGCTTATGATTGCAGAACTTTGGGGTTTATGGTGTTCATTATTACAATTTCCTCATCCTCACATAGTGACCTCCCTCTAAGACAGGCACCCAAGCCGCCCCCCTAAACCTGGACCGGCCACAGGCTGAGCTATTGCCTGAGATTCAGGACAGGTGGGGGCACCGAGCGGGGAGTGTAGGCAGGGAAGGGCCCCAGGTCCGGTGTCACTGCAGGGGCTCACACACCATGCAGGAGCTGTGTCCACCCCAAAGCTGGATTTCCTAGTCAGACAGTATAAAGGCTCCCCCCAGAGGGTGCATGCATGGGAGCGCTCTCTCACACACACAGACACAGGCACACACCCCTCCCTCATTCTTATCTCTAGATGTTTCTGTGACATGTAACTCGGAGCCCTGGTGCTCAAGGATAGAGAGCTACAGGTCTGCCCACCAGTCTGGGAAAGTCCTCACCCAAGAACAGAAATGAGGGCACAGAATAATTTGGGGAGAGAAGGAGGGATGGGTGGAGAGCCTTCTCAGGAGAGCTGCAGCACGTCCCCCGGCCCTGGACACCGCAGCCTCGGAACATGCTTGGTGATGCTGACAGGTTGTAAATGTCCCTTCAGAATCTCTGGTGACCTGAGTGGCCATCTAGTTCCTAGGACATCATGAGGCACCAGGAGCGGATGTGGAGCGGGGAGAGGGAAGGGGAGAGGGGGAGAGAAAACATGCCTTGAGTTAGAGACGATTGATTTACAGTGAACCTTTTGCGGTACGTCACGGCCAAGTGACAAACATTTTTATAGCTCTTTTAATCTCTGCCAGTTAGATTAGAAGCAACGGAAGCTGGCCCTGGGGATGTGCTGGACAGATATGGTGGTGCAGAGCGTCTCCCAGGGTCCAGGGAAGCAGGTGTGGGCTTAACAAGGTGGGTGAGATGTCTACCAGGAGAGGCAGACAGATGTGCACAGCTGGCCAGGCTCCGCCTAGGATGCAGAAAACTTGTCACCTGTCCTCTGCTGGCCTCTGGTCTGGCTGCACTTTGGAAAGTGGAGAGACCACAGCTTTGCCACAAACCTTTGGAAAGGACGTAGTGAAGTGAGGGACAGTCCCGTCTCTTCTCTCACTATATTGAGCACCTGGAATTCTAATTCTCAAATTCTAATTGAAATCTCAGGGAGGCGATTCCTCCAAAGCTAGTGGAGGCTACTGACAAGAGCGGCTCCAAAGGTTGTCAGCAGTGATGTGACAGTCACACCAACATGGAGGACATCCCAGCCTTCGGTAGCCTTGTATGTGATGGGTGCACAGCATCCCATAACTGCAAAACAGGGGCCTGCCTTTCATGCCTCTGATGTTATTCACGTTTGGTTAATTGCATTTAGCACTCTTATGAATTTTCTGGTCTCCTTTACCCTTTCCTCACAGGAAGTAGTTTGATATTTTAATAGTATTGATTTAAAAATTACCCATTTTTAAGATACTATGCCCTTCTCTTCTCTTGATGTGGGGGATGACTTTCCTTACAAAGAGGACTTTGGGGTGTCTGAACTCACCATGAACTCACCACGCATCACATTGGAAATGATTGTGCAAAACAGACATTTTTGGCTTTGAGAAGAAAAAGAATTTAGTGGCAGAAAAGCGACAAATCTGAGATATTTAGAAATGAGTAACATTAAAACATATTAGGAAGAAGTCAGAAAGGAGAAATAAATGTGTATGCGTGCACACCTGCCAGCTGTGCTAATTTTTATAAAAGAACTTAATGTCTCATTAAGATTTGTTTGGGTTCTTAGCTCCTTAAAAATGTCTTGACTGAAAGCTTTCCTGTTACCAGAAACAGTAATTTGAGTGTAAACACAACTTGCCACTACTCTGCTACAGTCCGGGGGAACTTTTCCTTTGAGGGGCAGGACCGGGGCAGAGCTCAGACTCAGACCTCCCAGGCACATATCCCGTTTCTGCTTCATGAAATCAACGCAACAAAAAAACAGCAAATAAAAACAAGCAGCCTCTGATCTACTTTTGATACGTTGCAGATTATTCCATGTACTCACATTATTTCATTTTTGTTGAGCTGAGAAGTTGGCCCCCTTTTCGTAAGTTAGGATAGTCAAAGTTAAAGTTTGGAAGGGAACAGTATAAATGATTATATGTACAATAAATACATTCAGCTATTTCTGTTTTAAATCAGCTTTTCACTCTCTCTACTTCCCTTTATAAATATGGGTGAAGTTTTACCTGAGTTTCTGGGACAATTCTGGTGGTGCCTGCTGTGACCTCTCTCACTGCATGTCTCTACAGGAGTCCCAGGATGGGGTGAATGTGGGGCAGAGGAGCCCATGGGCTGCACAGCCAGGCAAGACCAGGCCCAAGGCCAGTCACTCAGGCTGCCCTTGGCTCCATAAACTGCCATATCCTGCCAACCCTATGTCAGGAAGTCCAGAATGAGCTGGCAGTGGGCATACCAGGAGAATTTATCCTCTGAGGAGGGATAGATGTGTCCCATCTTACACCTCACTCTTAAAGCCGAGGCATGCAATGTTTGTCCTGGGAGCAAACAGCAGGCTTCCTGGCCCCCATAGGGACAGTGCTCCAGGCGGGGGTGAATCCTGGGGGTGCCCTGGTCAGCCCTCTAGATCCCCTTTACCGGTTCTGTGAGGCTCCTGCTCTGGCCTCTGGGCTTTGCTGCTAATGGTCAACACCCAGAGTTGGCCCTGCCTCTCAAGCCAAAGTGGCAGGTGTTTAGGGTATCCAGAGCTCCCCAGTGCTGACATCCAGTGACTATCCAAAGCCCTGGTCCTGAGGGCAGGTCTGGCTGAGGCTGGCACTGCCCCTGAGATCACATGGACCTGGTGTGGCTTCTACCCCTCCCACCCCATGCCCTCTCCGGTCCCCCTGGGGCATCTCCTCAGAACATGGCTTGCCCCAAGATCAAGGCTCTGGGCTGGGTCTGCTCAGGACAGATGAGCATGCAGAGATGATGGAGAACAGAGCCATAGATGCAGGGTGGTGTGGAGCAGGGGCCACAGATGCAGGGAGGGGAGGGAATTGCGGCCACGAGAACAGGTGCTAGGGGAGGGGCAGGGAGCCAGAGGAGGGGGCTCCTGTGGTGCTAAGGGCAGACATGGCACTTCACATCCGTCCACCCGTCAGGGAGTCATCTGTGAGCACTCACTCAGCACATACTGTGTCCTGGGCATCGCTCAGGGTTTCGGCAAGAGGGGGTTGTGTTGCTTTGCTGGATCCGATGAGGCCCAGCCTGGAGTCCGCATCATGCCCTATCCTCTCTCTCGGGACACACACTCCCAGCGCCCCTGGGGGCTTTCTCCACGGGTCTGCATCTTCGGGCTTCCCTCTGAGTAGTAGCCCCTGCAGGAGAATGTGGTGAGGAAGTGGTCGTGCGGCAGCCTCACATCTGGCTTGCAGCCGCATTCGACCAACACCTGCTGCCTTGGGCATTCCGGCACTACGCTTCCCGCCACCCCAAGCGGTGCCTGCCTTTGATTCACCTTCCGCCAAAACAAGATGAATTAAAGATAAGAGTGAATCCTTATTTTAAAAACCCAAGTCACAATATGAAGCCCATGTATGAAGATTTTGTTTCAAAAAAGCATTGTAGTTTGTTGGGACATCACAGTCTGACACTATCCCACTCTCTAAGAACTATTTTCTCACCTTTTGGACCACTAGGTACAATCTCTAAGGTCTGGGGTCAGAGGATGTGACAAGGCCCCGGTTTCTTGGTGAAATGAGCTGCACAGTCCCTGGAGATGGTGGCCTGAGCAGGACCCGTTCTTTGCTGAATCACATGCCTGTGACACCTTAGATATTTCTCTTCATCATTTATTTCCTGTCACCCTTGCATGCCGTCGTGTGCAAACCTGAAAGAATAATTATTCCTTCCCATAAATTAAAGAATGCATTCTTACGTGATGGGCCCTGTAGACTGGTGAGAGGGTCATTACCAAGATTTATTGGCTTGGAGAAGCCACATTTTCTTGGGCACTAAGAACCCTAAACATTAGCAACTAGACTAAACATTTTTGGTCCTGGAAGCTTTCTTTCTTTCTTTCTTTTTTCTAATTGTTTTTTTTGAGGGGGGGTGGGGGGGCAAAGCTCTTCTTTTTTCATAGTACAAGATTCCTTTCTTGTGTGGCAGATGGGACCAAATAAAATTACCATGATTTCCCCTAGCTTTGCCAAATAGTTATGTTATCTGGCCATTTGACAAAATTGCATTTCTAAGTTCCAGTTAATTCTTTTTTAGAATACCATACATCTCTTGACTTTCAGCAGACTATTGACTGGGCTGTCACAAACATTTCCTAGCATCAGATGTGTCTTTTCACCCACGGAAGCATTGTCACGATAAATAGACTTCTATTCATCTTGAGAAGCCAGAGGGTTTATGAAATTATGAAAGGTGGAAGGAATTTTAAGTTATCTGTTTTTCAAAATCAGCACAAATGCTCCAAAGGGATCCTTCAGAACTTCAAGACTTCCTATGTGTTCTGGCCTCAATTTTCCAGTAAATGAACCACGATGCCAACATTTTAACACACGCATAACTCAAAGGTTTGCGACAATACCAGACTTTTGCCTGTGCTTGAACTTGTGTCCGGATGTTGCCTGGGGCTCACATACAGCTGACCTTTCCACTGCTGACAGGTCGACAATGGACTTTGGAAGAGACAGAACTGTACCCAGGACTTGGCTTCAGGGACACATCACCAGTCCAGCCAGGAGCCAGGGCAAACCTGCTCTCTATGGAGGGTCCCACACTACATGCTCTCATGGGGATGACCTCCCAGAAACCAAGGGGTCCACATGAACACGGTTTAACTCAGAAACTCCAATTCCTGCAGCTACAGTCCCGTGCGGGGGTCAGCTGTGTAACAGTAAGGAGGCTGGTATGATGACAGGGGAGCAGCAGATCCAAAACAGCACTGCCAGCATCTGCCAAGGCACAAGGACAGATCCAGTCTCAGATCACAAGTGCCAAGGGGATTGTGTACAACTTGCCTGTAACTGGCAAAAAAAAAAAAAAAACCCTCATAAATCAAAGTGCCTTCCTGGGTCATGTTGCCGTCCTGAATGTGCAGTCACAAGGCTCCTCGCACGGGGCTGTTCCCCAACTCATCCTTTCTCAGTCATGCCTGAGGGAGCCGTCTCCAGGCCTCAGTTTCCTCAAAGGGTGTTGTGCCAGATAGGATCTAGCCTCCCCTACAGAGGCTGGCGGCTTTGCCTCCACCCCAGCCCCGTCCCTGAGGAGCCGCCCTTCTGCTCGGCCTTGTCCTCTGTGCAGACCCAGGACTTCAAATCTGCATCCCACAGGTGCGGAGAAAGCATTGAGGGAAACGATCCATGCGTGGCCGCTGGGCCTCGACCTGCAGGTTTGCTTTACGAGAGTTAATGTTTCTGTATTAGTAATTTTTATTCATCATAAAACACCGGTATTAAACTAATGGGCTGAATTAATGATGTTTTAGAGCCAAGGTAAGGTAGTGATGCTACTTTTATTTTCAATGCTTTATTCATATTATATCTCCGCCTGTACAGATTTTTCTAAGGCTCTAGGGCAGCCTCAGTCACCCCCTCCTTTCCACATCTTTGCCTCCGTCTACTGAAGCCATCGTGGTTGTTATCTGTTATTACGCTGCGGACTGATTTTCTAATTACCTCCACAAAGTGCTTATTTATTAGTATATTTTACTGTATATAATAGTCTCTGTGCTTAATTCTAGAATCCTTACTTGACTAAAGTTTATTCCAATTTTTGTCAGTTAGACCTCAGTTCTATACAGGATTTTACAACAAGTAAATGCATGGTGATGAGATACTGTCTGTACAACATTCCCCAAATTGCCCACAGACAATGGGAAGAGCAAAATGATTATTCTGAAGAAGACTCTTTACAGTTAAAATATTGGGATAGTGAACTAGGAAGAGTTATACAAGTTTGTTAATCAGAATTTTTATTAAAAATCAACTAAGGACAGCACCTGTGGCTCAAAGGAGTAGGATGCTGGCCCCATATGCTGGAGGTGGTGGATTCAAACTCAGCCCTGGCCAAAAACCGCAAAAAAAAAAAAAAAAGCCAACTAGATTACAGTCACAAATCTAGATAGTAAGTTCTTTCTTTAAATCAGTGACTCACCAAAAAATTCAGTATATATTTACTAAGTTTTTTTTTTTATTAAATCATAGCTGTGTACATTAATGCACTCATGGAGTACAAAGTGCTGGTTTTATATACAATTTGAAATATTTTCATCAAACTGGTTAACATAGCCTTCATGGCATTTTCTTAGTTATTGTGTGAAGACATTTATATTCTACATTTAGAAAGATTCACATGTACCCTTGTTATTTACTAGGATTTTACATGAAAATCATTATTATGTGCATGTATTTATATAGTATTGTGATTGTTACATTTACGTGGGGTTTTTTGATGCATTTAGAAATTATAGTGAAAAAAGAAGCTTAAGATGAAAGAAACTGTTTTCACAAGGATAATTTGGGCAAGACAGTACATAAAATAGATGTGTGTGATCAGCTCACCAATTAAAGGACGTAGGTGAGTTCAGAGACAGGGAATCCCAGCACCAGAGGAGTTAGGAATTGCTCACGTGTGTGAGGCCCTTACGTGCTCTGAAGGCTGGAAAGTCACGGACGGCGTGAGGACGCCTGAATCCGAAGTCCCAAGGGAAGAGCGTCTCCTCCTCCCCAGCAGGGTGAACGCCAGGGGAAACTGGAGCATTTCTGGGTTTAAAACTTCACTCCATCACTGGCTCGCTGTCTGTGCTTGGGCAAGTCACTTTATTTCTCTGCACATCAAATTTCTCTCCATAAAGTCAGGCCTGATGTCTATGACTCGCCCAGTTCTCAAATCTGATGCTTCTAAGGAAGATTTTAAAGTGCAGGGCTGGGTGGGGGGCGGCCCCTCTCTCCTCATGGCTCTGTCCCAGGAGAGCAGGTGTTTGCCCAAGGAGGAGCCAGTCTGAGGCTCTCACAAAGTGTCTGGAGCTAACAAAGGAGATGCAGGCTCCCATGGAAGACAGCCCCTCCACTTGCCTCTTGGCTCTCTTGATAAAACATAAATTATGTTTTTTTTTTACCCTGACAGAGATTATTTGTTCATCTTTCTCCTGGTAGCTGGCCCCAGAGGCTCTGAGTGTCTCATCAGGAATTCTCGCCACTGTTTTGAGATCCCTGAAAGCATTTCTTGAAATACTTTGAACTCCAGCAAGACTGCTGAGTTATTTCTTCTGGTGATATATCTTTAAAATACTTATAAATACTTACAAAGTTAGGGCCTTAAACATGCCTCTGTGTGTGTGTGTGGTTGTGTGTGTGTTCCTCTGCGTGTGACACACACATATGTACATCTATGAATTTACTAATGGAGGCTGCTTTCTGGAAGGGCCTGCTTTCCTAATCTGCTCAAAAAGTGACATTAATAATAGGCTTCGTTCTGAAAAATACACACAAATGAACCATGAAAATAATCACAGTACAAATAAGTGTGGGCAAAAATGCAAAGAATTTAATAAAAGCAATTTTTTTTTGAAACAGTCTCACTTTGTCACCCTTGGTAGAATGTCGTGGCATCACAGCTGACAGCAACCTCAAACTCTTAGGCTTAAGCGATTCTCTTGCTTCAGCCTCCCAAGTAGCTAGAACTACAGGTGCCCACCACAACACCCGGCTGTTTTGTGGTTGCAGTTATCATTATTGTTTAGCAGGCCCAGGCCGGGCTTGAACCTTCCGTATATGTAGCTGGTGCCGTAAGCACTGAGCTACAGGCACCGAGCCTAAAAGCATATATTTTACCAAACCTTAAATTACAAAAATATAAATATTGCTATTTGAATTGATGCACAAGGAAGACAACTCAGACTGATGGCAGTGGAAGACCCCCCCCCCACAGGGCCCACAGTGAGGACGGGGTGCCTGGAAGAGCCCCAGGGCCACAGTAAGGACGGGGCACCTGGAAGAGCCCCAGGGCCACAGTGAGGATGGGTAGCCTGGAAGAGCCCCCCAGGGCCACAGTGAGGACGGGGCATCTGGAAGAGCCCCCAGGGCCACAGTGAGGACGGGGCACCTGGAAGAGCCCCCCAGGGCCACATTAAGGACGGGGTGCCTGGAAGAGCCCCCCGAGGCCCACAGTGAAGAGGGGTGCCTTTGTGGGAGCATCAGGCCTGCTTCCAAACTCTGATAAAACTATGGGGATAGTGCATTTTCCTTGTTGTCAAAATCACATAGCTGTTTTAGTAACTAAAAGTGATGATTTGACACTTATCTACCTTAATATAAAAGAAATGAGAATTTTCACTAAGTTTGTCAAAGATCATTGTCAAGAGACAAGTGATGTGCTGTGAACTGGGAGGGAAGGAAGGCATCAGAGACTTGCACACCTGCACCCCACAGACCCCCATGGCTCTGCGAGCACCTGCCCCCTCCAGCTGCGTCTGGACAGGCTCTCCCCTTACCTCATTTCTCTCCCGGCACTAGTGACTTCTGGGGTCAGAAAGGTTGTTGGCAGCTGCCCCAAGTCCAACAGTATCTCTGGATTGTCCCCACTAGATGCCAGTAGAACCTCCCCCCCTCCAGTGTGACAGCCAAAATGTCTGCAGATGTTGCCAAATGTCCCCTAGTGTCAGGGTGGGGGGTCGTCCCCCTGTAACTGCTGCTTCAAACCCCTCTGGCTGGGAAGAGGGCTAATTGCTCAGGCCCCATCTTCTTGTCTCTGCAACCTGAGAACATTCTCAACCAATGTGGTTGGACCACAATTCAAAATACTTCCCTTTTAAACAGGAGGCACAGTCTACTACCTGGAAGATATAAAGACATTTAATGAAACAATTTGAAAAATTGTATCACTTGGGTGGGGATTTGCCTTCTAAGTACACATGGCCATACCTAAATGTAATGAGTTGAAATTAATCCAATTTGGTCCTTTGAACTAATGAAAAAAGTGGCACATTTTTCTTGACTTAATAACTTGAAAATTATTTCTGTTGTACAGAGAATAAGTGCAAGTGTTCCTTTTAAGAGAAAACCGTTCGTAGTGATGAAGAGAGAGCCACATTCAGTATTGTCTCAGGGTGGTCAGTCCCAAGGTCTCTTCCGTACATGTCCCCCCACAGACAGAATTAGACGCAAGGACCTCTATGGGGAGCTTCCTTCTGCCCATAGCTCTTGGGGGTGCTAAGGGGATGCCTGAGGCATCAGAGATGGGCACCAAGGAGCCACCCTCAGCCTCAGGAGCTCACACATTTGTGCCAGAATCTGCCTTCATAGAGGATGAATTACAGACAGTAAGACAAATCTCTTCATTCTAATTTAATCATTGTTTCTTTACTGGCCGTTAGCTGTCTCCCAGGAGATATTTTAATAGATATTTTGGTTTCTGTGAATTTTGACTTCCAGGTACTAAGTTAACATCTTTATTGTTCTTCTGTTTCCAAGCTATTTTAAGGTGGCCCTTCCCAGACACTCGTCATCTGCTCCCTGTCCTGGCATGGTGCTCCTATAGCCAGTGGAGTCACCTGCTAGGAAGGTGTGTGGTGGGTGCTGGGGACCATCCTATGACCTGTGCCAGCACCACGTAAAGACAGGCTTTTCCTTTTCTTCCATAAACAAATTCCACAACAGTTATCCTGACAGCCAGTGGTTGCATCTGCTACATTGCATGTCCCAACTTAAGCATAGGCATAAATCACTGCCTGACCTGAGCCTGACATTGGCCTTACCTACATTTTTCCAAAAAGACAGAGACCCAAGAAATTAGCAGAATTTGCCTCCAGGACACTGTAGCCTCGGATTCTTCCTACAAAGGCTCTGCATGTTGCCACCCCTGTGCCACTGCAGATGGATAGAAACTCCCCAAAATGTTGATTTTCCATTTTCTAACCAAGGCAATCTCTACTACTTACAATATTTTAAGTGCAGATGTTATAGAAATGTGTGTGCACCACGTGTATAAACTAGTGTGACCTGCAGACTAACAAAGTTATCACTTTCTTGACGAGCTCACTAACCCTTACCAAAGGGGTTCTTTGATGGCCATGGGGGTGGTAGCCGTATATGCAAACTATGATCATCAAAGGATCTTATCATGAAGCTTGTAAAAACGAGTATGTGTTTCAGACTTTGAATGCCACATAGATACACTGTAACACTTCTATTGTTCACTATAAGATTTTAGGATCCTGCTGTCGGTCAAAATCTGAGTTAAGTTACATTGGAACACTGGTGAGACACAGTATGACCTTCTGCACCCATCCAGGGTCCAGGTGCATGAAGTCAGGATACAGACAGAAGCAAAGGACTTGCTTCTTGGTCTTATCTGGCTCACTCTCCAGCTTCCGGAGGTCCTGTGAGATTTTGGGTGCTCTTCAGCAGCTTGGCTTGCACTGCCCTTACCTTCAATCACTAAACTACTGGGCCTGTGGCGTCTCCCAACATAAGTCAGTGTTGAGGTGCACTGTCCCAGGAACACAGGGTGAAAGGGAAAGACAAATGAGGGATGATGTGTGACTGCGGGATCAGGCTATGGCTCCCCTCCTGTCCACAGATACAGTGAGGGACTTGGTCCAGGTCCACTGAGCAAAGATCCACCAGGAAAAGGGATTGTGTTTCTCTATCCCCCTACACCTTCCTTTAACCCACTTCACCTCCCTCTATCCCCCCTCACCTCCCTCTAACCCCCCTCAACTCACTCTATCCCCCCTCACACGCTTCTATCTGACCTCACCCCCCTCTATCTCCCTCACCTCCCTCTATCTCACCTCACTTTCCTCTATCCCCCTTCACCTCCCTCTATCCCACCTCACTTCCCTCTATGCCCCCAAACCACCCTCAACACACCTCACCACCCGCTAAAGCACAGAGACACCGAAAAACCCCCCGCCGCCCGCGGGGTCCGGCGCCTGCGCGGGGGGGGGGGAGGGGGGGGGGG
>CAUYQV010058716.1:0-37961 GCA_963574575.1 Galagoides demidoff | reverse complement strand
TAAGGCCAATAAAAAAGCCCTTTGGAAAACTGGCCAGATACCCATCAGTAATCTTTCCTATCTGTGATAAGTGACAAAGGTCACTTGCTGATAGGTCCGGGAATGGCAATGTGCTAGGGGACCTCAAGAGAAGAGGAATTTACCCAATGCATATAAGTATCTAATGGCACAGATGAAACTTGGGTTCGTGAAAGGCTTTTGAGAAGTCCGGCCTGAAAATTCCTTATAAAAGGTTCCAGCAAAACCCCCCTGACTTAAGGCCTACATTGGGAGCAGAGGTTTGCACACACATTCCTGTATGCCCAAGAAGTTTCTTTATGCCTTGTTTAAAGATCCAAAGTAACAGTGTCCAAACGGCAAGGCCAACAAGGGCAGGTATACAATCTACCTTGTTCCTCCATAGCCTCCAGCATCATCAGATAAGAACAAAGAAGTAATAGCTAACAACATGTTCTCCATTAAGATATGTTAAATTGGGTTATGTTGAAAGGATTATGTCAAAAGGTGTATGTTGAGTGGATTATTGGAAGCTAATCACAAGGTAGTCACATGATGTTTAAATGGAACACTGAGGTCATTGCTGTATTGTGCACATGTATGAAATTCCCTATATAAACCAACCACAAATAAAGAAACTCACCATTTTACCTGAGTGAGCAGATGGTCACCTTTATTTAAAACACAATTTCAATAAGTGTGCTTATTCTCTGCAACACAGCTTTTCCACGAGACCCATACAGCAACAGATTCACTTCCTTTTGTCCTATAGATTGTGTTCTTGTAGATTTTTGTATACAGAATTTGCACTTGTTACCACACTGCATTCAAATTGTTAGTCAATTTTTCTATCTCCTTCTATGAACATTGAAAGTTGCAGTGACGTGGGCAATATTTTATTTATCCTAAGTCTTCTGCATTTAGCCCAGTGTTTGGTACATGGAAAATTTTTAAAAACATTGAATGATATTATCAACCAATACAAAATGTAGGCATGACTATAGAAAATGAATGACATTCTTTGAAATTATAACAATTTAAACATTTGTTTATTATACCATTTAATTTTTTCACCATTTAACCAAATTCAAATGAAAAGATGGATGTCTAGAGAAAATGGAAGGTAAGAGGCCAATAATATTTTGGTTTGTTTTAATTTTTAGTTTAGAATATTGAAAAACTATGAATCTTAACACTGAATTATTCTGATTACTCCATTTAATATTTAAGAAAATAAAGTGACTAAATAAAATATTCTAGGACATATACAACCATCTTTTGCTCTCTTCCCTGAGAGTTTGTAATCACCAAATTACTACCTGATTTTCAATTTTATTTTACTTTATGTAAATACATTTTAAAGTTACACAAAATAAAAATCAAATGAAACTCATTACTAGATATTTATCCAAAGGAAAAAAAGTCATTTTACCAAAACGACACCTGCACGTGCATGTCTATTGCAGTACAAGTCACAATTTCAAAGATATGGAATCAACTCAAGTGCCCATAAATTCATGAGTAGATTAGCATAATGTGGCATTTGTATACCATGGAGTACTACTCAGCCATAAAGAAGGATGAATTAATGTTTTTTACAACAATTTGGATGGAACTGGAGACCATTCCCTAAGGGAAGTATTTAAAAAATAGAAAAACAAACACCACATGTATTCACTATTAAATTGGAACTAACTAATGAACACACATGTATATGAAAGAATGGAAAACTCAGTGGAAATCGGGGAGGAGGGAGGGCAGAAGAGTAAATGGGAAAGAACCTACTTCACAGGTACAATGACATTATTTGGTGGTAGACACACTTGTAGCTGCAACTCAAGCATTACAAAAGCAATCTATGTAACCAAAAAGAGTTGTAACCCTTTAATATTTTAAAATAAAAATATTCTACAATTAAAATGAGCATATCTTTTGATCAAGAATATTACTAATAGTAAATTAACCCATGGAAACAAAACCTCAGTTTGAAAAGGTAATGGTGGGGACCATGGGACAGCTGAAGCACATTTTATATCAGTAAAAAAACAGAAACAATTTCAATGTCTACTAATAGAGGAATAGATAAATAGATAGTTGTGCATCTAAAAATGGAATGTTAAGCATTAGTAGAAAGACTCTGTTACAAAAGCCAGGACTTATTATATCATACTCGTTAAATATGTGAAGTTTATTATATCTGCTAGACCTCAATAATGCTTCTTAAAAATTAAGAATCTAATGAAAAATTAAGCCATTAACTAGTAGAAAATATCACCAAACCATATATTTGATAGGCCAGGTGCAGTGGCTCACACCTGTAATCCTAGCACTCTGGGAGGCTAAGGCAGGTTGATTCTCTGGGCTCACAGGTTCAAGATCAGTCTGAGCCAGAGCAAAATAGTTCTAAAAATAACCAGGCATTGAGGCAGGTACCTGTAGTCCTAGCTACTCAGGAGGCTGAGGTAAGAGAATTGGCTGAGCCCAAGAACGTAAAGTTGCTGTGAGTTATAATGACATGGCACTCTACCAAGGGCAACAAAATGAGACTCTGTCTCCCCTTCCCCAAATATATATATTTGATAAATAACTTATATTCAGAATATTATAAAGAATATTATAAACCAATGTTCTAAAGACTTATACAGACACTTCACTAAAGAACCTATATTGTAGGACCACTGGAATGATTAAAATGAAATTTAAAAAAATTGTCAGTACCAAGTGTATGTAGAACGGTACATTTACTTTGGAAAAATGTTTGACAGTTTCTTTAAAATTTAAAACATACACTTCCCATGTGACCCAACTAATTCACTTCTATGTATCTCTACTAAAAAGAAATGAGAGCATACGGTCCTGAAGCTATGTATTTGAACATTATTCATTATGACCAGAAACTGGAAACAATCCTAATGTCAATTTACTTGGTAGCAATAAAAATAAACAAACTGCCAAAATATGCAATGACATAGATGCCCCACAAAGATCACTGGATAAGTAAATGAAGTCAGACTCTTAGGCTACATGTGGTAGGATTCTATTTCCATAACATTACTAGAAAGAGCAAACCACAGCGAGATAATGCAGATCTGTGATTACCTAGTGTTCATGGTAGGGCTAAGGATTATTCTCAAATTGGCACAAGAGAATTTTATAGACTGTGGTGATATTTGCAAGATAACATAATTTCACTAATTTCATTGAACTATATACTTTAAATGGATGAAATTTATGATATGTAAACTATACTTCAATATGATGTTAAAAATCAAAGAATATTCTTTTCATTGTGTTATGTTTTAAATAACTGCCATGTTGTTTGTAAATTAATATATTATTTATAAGTATAAATTTACCCACACATTTTGTTAACATGATTTGGTTCCACAAGCCAAAATAACTCCTTTCTAAACTAATCAAGTACTGCAATCTTCAGAGTGAAAAATCAACATTATTCAATAGAAATGTCTCCAGTGATGATTTTTGTCTGTGGCAAGGATTACAAGGATTACAGCAGCTGTGGGTTGCATGAGACTGTGAAGAGGTTGAACTATGGCTAATAAAACTGAGTAACTGAATTTTAAACTTTTAAAAATTTTGACCAATTTAAATTTAAATATCCACATGTGGCTAGTTGCTACCATATTTGATAGTGGAATTCTGGACTATTTTGACTTATTCAAAACACAGGCAATGTGCTTTGAATCTGAAGCATCTACTCAGTCTAGTATTCAAACACATACTAACTATACTTTGTACCCAAGATGTGGTTTAATAAGTCCTTATTCACTACATTGTGCTATAGGAAAGGTAGCAAATAAATGAACATGAACAACAAATGAAACATTTTAAAGAGAATTCTGCATAAGATTCAGGACTCGGGAATAGCACCTGAATTATCTGATCTCATTACCAGCTAGCCTGGCCTGTGCTAAGATCTCTTTAAGAAAATTGTTCTTCATAAATACTACAAGGACAACTGCCATTATGACTTATTTCCCAATATGCATTTTCTTGGGTTCTTCAAAGAAATTGAACCAATAGGATATATAGAGATATATAAGAGATTTGCTATGGAAGTGGCTTACATAATTATGGAGGCCAAGAAGTTCCATGATCTGCTATCTGCAAGCTGAAGACCAAGAAAAACTCATTAGTATAATTTCAGTTCAAGTCCATCCCAGACGTCTGAGACCCAGGGAGATGATGGTGTAATTCCCAATCTGAGAGAAAGGTTAAGAACCAGAAGCCCCATTTTCTGAGGACAATAGAAGATGGGTGTTCCTGCTCAAGAAGAAAAAGAGTGAATATGCCCTCTTCTGCCTTTTTGTTTCATTTGGGTCTTAACAAGTCAGATGATGCCAGATTACTTGGTGGGAGTCAATCTTTACTCAGTCCACCAGTTCAAATTATAATCTCTTCTGGAAACACCATCAAAAAGACACACCAAGAAATAATGATTTACTATCTATCTGGGCATCCCTTAACCCAGTTGACACAAAAAATTAGCCATCATATGGTCTATGTTTTGTTCTAATTTCTTTTCACTGAAATAATGTGGAGTTTTTTATGTACCTCACAAACACCAACTTAAAATGCCAACCCTTATTAAGATTTAGCGTATTTTTTATTGACTTTAATTTATAATGTGATTCATCCAAAGTGTATTTCTCAATGGCATATCAGTAGCCAATGATAGCTACTGCTTACTAGCTTGTTTCATGATTCTTCTTAGCATAGGAAAGTCTTACCTGAATTTACCTGTCAGAAAAGAATCTCAGATTTACCTGCTATACTGCTTCTCATTACTGGGATAGGCATAAGTTTAATCATGAGAGAGAAAAGGAGGCAAAATACATGGAAAGTTTATCAGTTGACATGGTGGCAGGTGTTGCCTGTTACATTTGTGCTATAATGCTTTGAACTACTACTCTTGTCACTTCAGGCACTCCAGGAGATATGTTGATGGTTAAGGTAATGACACTGTGTGGGTTAGGTCAAGTTACCATGGCAGCAGGTGTCAAGACTTTTCTTTGTCACCTTTACCTTACATCTATATTGTATCTGCTTCATTTTATTCCTCAGCTCCCATATGATAATAGGATGGGAGCTGAAGAGTAAAATATTACATCCATAATATTTATTTACATTTTCTCTGCTTTATTCTTCAGCTCTCATCTGATAATGGGATGGGAGCTGAAGAATAAAATTTTATATTCATAATAATTATATCTTTTATTTTGCATAACACTTTCCAATATATACAAAACATTCACAAAAATTATCTCACCTTTGCTTCATGCCAATCCTGGGATGTAGACAGCCCTGGAATTCTTGCATAAATTTAATAACACAGAAATGCCATTGGCAGTTACCATTTATTGAAAATTGAAAACTTCCTTGATAGGAAATACTTTACTACACATTTCTTATCTTATTTTGTCTCAAAACACATTTTATACCTGAGAACTTAGAAGCTAAGCAACACTGTCCAAGGTAAAAGAGTACAACAGTAACAAAACAGGGTTCTTTAGGTCAATATATATGTGAATATACATAATAAATAGTATATATTTACATGTATAGTATATATTTATATATTATATATACATACATATTTATGTATATACATGTATTATATATGTAAATATATTCATATAGTATGTAGTATATGTAAACATATATACATATAGTATATACTATATAAATATATACTTATATATTTACATATATTCATATAGTACATAATATATGAATACATATATACACTATATATACACATATGTGTAGTAGTATACATATATACACAATATACATATATATGTACATGTGTAGCAGTATGTATATATACATACAACTATATATATTTACATACATATATTACACATATATATGTACGTTACTATATCTATATATATTTATATACATATATTACACATTACATATATTACACATATATAAATAGTATAATTTAAATATATACTATTTACATATATATTAAAATACATACATATGGTATATATTTACATATATAATAGACAACCATTTTAATTGTGCATTAACTTTATGGATATTCTATGTATATGCATACATACATACATTATATGTGAGTACATCATTACTCTGGGGTCCACATAAAGCATGAAATAATTTCAAGGGATTTCTTTTTTATTCACAGTTCCTTTTCCATTCTATCAGAGGTAAAAGGCAGTAACCTTACACGTCTAATAAAATACATTACAGTTGTTGAGATTGAGGACAAGGCAAGGCAAGGCATTTCCTCCTAAGATGTCACAATTAAGGAGAAGTTTCGAAGTGGAAGAGATTAAAAAGGAGTATGCTGTACATTTTGAATCTGAGATGACGTCATTCCAGTTAATTCAAGGAAATGACTCAACGCTCAGGTGTGGAAACCTTGGCTTCTTTACACAACGAATGGACAGCTGGAGCTTGAGAGTAGAATTGCTATATTTACTAAATTGGCTGTATATCTTCCAGAATCAAGAAGAGAGAGAGTGAATTTGCATTCTCTTTTTTAAATAAATAAAATGTATTGTTAAACTAATGTCATTTCTTCTTTCCTTTTTAAATGTGACTACTAGAAAATTAAAAATCACATGCCTGCCTACTTTACCTCGGAGCATGTGGAGTGCTAGCAGGCAGGATGGCTGAGAAGAATGAACCAGACACCAGATAGAAGAGGGAGAATGAAAATATAGGCAGCTCTCTTCTGACTGGGACATCAAGAGTCGGAATATATTCATGATGTCCCATGACACTGAGTGGATAGGCTGAGGGGCTTTTGATATTTAAGGAAAGAGATAGATGCATTATTCTGACATGACCTTCAATGGTAATCGTGATAAAATCTGTATGACTTCCTCTGTGTTGCTTTAGGTTATTGGGTTGTCTCTGTTAAAAAATCAGCATCTCTCAGCATTTTGTTCCCAATAGGACAAGATGGGAAATTTAGCCCAGGATTAATCGCATGTAAATATTCTTCCATTTAGAGATTGTCAGCAACTGAATCTATGCAAAATATTTTGAAATTTAGCAAAATTAGATCATATTGTTTTACTATATTAAGTATCCATTTATATTAATATATTCATTAGTATTAGTACTTTCTATCCTTTGTTATTAACACATTTCATCTTTGTCATGATGAACATGACACCTAAGACCAATGGTGTAATTTTGATGCATTCTGTTTTATTTTTATAAAGAATTTAAACTCTTTATTCTTGGAAACATTCAATATTTCCTCTCAGTTCTGCATAATCCTGGTATCATAGAATTCTGTGAAAAGCCACTTATGTTGAAGACAAGCTGCCTTTTAAGTAGTTCAAAGGGATAATAAACTTACTCCACAAGTGGCTTTAAAATGTGCCAAAAAGAAGTTGATTGCCTTAAGCTATAAATTTTGGCTTTTGGAAGAATTACTAAGTCAAAATAAATGCATAGTCATTTTAATTGCCCAAAAATATTGCCTACATTCTGAGTCACTGTCCCTCCAAATGAATTAACAACTAAAGTAATACCGGAAACTAACTGTAGAGCAGTCTTCAAAATTCTGTGCCATGGACAATGTTTTAGCTAAGGGCAGGTCTACAGACAGATAGTAGCAAGACTTCTATAGCTTTTTCCACCCAAGATTACCCATACTGACCTGTTAAAATGCTACAGGCTATCCTACTATTTGTCAATATCATGGCTTTCCCCATAAAATACTATTTAAATTATGTTATTCCAATGAGGAACTAACTCAATCAAAACTAAGTAGCTTATCAAATAAGTACAGTGTTAAAGGCATGTCTGAAGGTCATGTATTAGCTCCTGCCCTGGAGAATCTTCCTATCTAGAGGAAGATAGGAATGGAGGGTAACTGGTGGGGTATGGGGAAACCTAAAAGTGAAGGCACAACCAGATTTAACAACACGGACTTGGAAAGCCAAAACTTAAGAATTTAAGCCAACAGTAGATACTGGGACTTGGAGAGAAAAGCAGAGAGAAAGGTAAAGTAGATGACTAGCAACCAGCAAATCAACTAGTCAATGAAATATTTAAATAACCACCAATATAGCACACTTGGTCTTGGTTATCTCTAAAATCTGGACAAGTATGAGACTGTGTCCACAAAAGTTTGGTTTCTGACATAGCCTTAGGCTGACCTGACATATGGGTGAAACAAGGTTGTAATGAGTTCCTTGTGCTACATTCAATAATAAAATCCTTTGGATGGAATCCAAGACAAATTTGCCCTTGCTGAATCACAGCTTTTCATTTGTTAGAGTTCTTCTGACGTGTTGCAAATATGCTGCTTAGTCACTGAAAAATGACGCACATAAGTACTAACGAATTTAGGAGCCACTAAACTTGAACAAGAATTTTAATATCAGCATTTTTCTCATATTCTGTCAAAATATTGTATATTGTAGAATTATTTTACTGAAATACATTTCATCATCAGTTTTCATGATGCAAACATGAAACTAATCCTTGAAATTTATTAAACTGTTTGTTTTAAATTTTTTACTTAAAACATTATTCACTATAGCACAAAACTTCACTTCTGAGAATTCATAAAAGAAACATTTTCAGCTTTATCTAGAGTAACTGGTTTGCTTTTATGATATTACTGTTACGAAAGAGGTTATTGATTTTGTTCCCTTCTTTGCTCTCACCAGTGGGTAATTCAGAAACAAATTTTCTTCCTACCTGCAAGACTGCATGGCAGGCATTTCTGTGTCTTCACCTTGTACCTAAGTTTGGTTTTTATTTTTAGATTATTTCTCTTCTTGTGGTAATTTTTTCTATATTTTTATTGTGATTTATGCAATTTTGTCCATATATATCATAATACCTATATAAATATAAGCATACATCAATATACATAATTATTGATATTAATATAAGAATATAATTAAGAAGATCACATTCAAGATTAATAGCGTGTTAACTGGGTACTGTGGCTGGCATCTGAGGTCCGAGCTACTCAACAGGCTGAGGCAGGAGGATCACTTGAGCCCAAGAGTTTGAGGTTGTTATAAGCTATGATGCCATGGCACTCTGTCTGAGGCAACAGAGTAAGACTCTGTATCAAAAAAAAAAAAGAAAAGAAAAGATTAATACTAAACTGTGTTAGTTTTTGAGTGACCAAAATGCGTAATATACACATACATACATATGTACGTATGCATAGAAGGATAGGTTTGTAATTATGTCATTCATCTCATATCTTTTAAAAACAGGTATTTCTTAATTTTTAAAAGATTTTCTCCTAAATAATACCACAGCCAGAAACAAATGATTGCTCAGTGTAGCACAGTACTATAAAGGTGTTTCTCATCAGTGCAATCATCTGTATTCTTGCCAAGCCAGTTGTGTGTACATATCAAACAAGAATAACACAAGGAACTTTTCTTTTCACATTGGACAATGAAGGTGAGATTTTTCTTGTCATTATTTCTTATGGAAGACAAAAGTACTTTTATTTTACATATTTTATTTAATTTCTTAACACATTTAATCTGTTACATATTCATATGTATATAAATATATATGGAATATATATGGTATAATAACTCTCATCATACAGCAAAATTTCTTTTAAGAGAGTGAACTTCAAACACACACAGACACACAAAACATTTCATTTGTTATAGTCTTCTAACTCTAACCTGACGAAAATGTGTAGAATAATTTAAAAATTTCCTTTGAACAACAAGATTAAGTATTTAAAGTTTTACTGACTTTTTTTTTCAGCCTATAGAAATATCTATTGCACAGAATTTGAAAAATATAGGAGACTGACAGACAAGATGGCTGATCAGAGCCATCTTCCTGATTATCTTAGAAAGAAAGAAGAGTTTCAGATAAAAAAAAGAAAAAACATACAAAACAACATAGGGCAGCTGTAATTCCAAGAGAAAAGTGCCAGAACCTACGAAGATTTCATGGGAAGAAGGTGCAGAGCAGAATAAAAAGTAGTAAGAAATCGGCAGAGAACAATCCCTGAGAGGCTCAGAGTCCAGTGGAAAGGGTAGATGGCCCGGTTCGTTTCTCTTTTTCCCTACATTTCTGGCAGTCAGCAGGCTCTTCAGTTGCTAGAGAACCTTTCTTTTTTTTTTTTTTTTTTTTTCCTCTTTTGAGACAGAGCCTCAAGCTGTCACCCTGGGCAGAGTGCTCTGGCATCATAGCTCACAGCAACCTCCAACTCCTGGGCTTAGGCCCTTCTCTTGCCTCAGCCTCCCAAGTAGCTGGGACCACAGGTGCCCACCACAATGCCCGGCTATTTATTTATTTATTTTTTGGTTGTAGTTGTCATTGTTGTTTGGCAGGCCTGGGCTGGATCTTAACCCGTCAGCTATGGTATATGTGCCTGGCGCCTTAGCCACTTGAACTATAGGCACCAAGCCTGGAAAACTTTTCTACCTTCACAAACCCCAAAGCTGTTGGCACCATTGACCTGGGAACTTCTTGTGGACAAACCACCAGCCTGCCAGACCCCTGGGGCACTTCTCATCAGACCCAAGGCAAGACAGCAGATCACCCTCTATGAACCTTTGTGGAAAATATAGAAAAATGTATGAAATGTGTAATTGTTATTAAAGTGCTTTTTACCAATAAATGTCTCAATTAGAATAGGCAAGAATATGTTGTGCTAACAAAGAATCCTTAAATCTAAATGGCTTTTTGTTCCCTGTCATATGTTCCATAGATGTGATCCCGTCTTTTACCCTCCCTTGTATAGGCAAATCTGTGAAATGTAGAACATAGATGTATTGGCATAATAATCAAGTAAATGAGGTGAAAGCTGTGTTGATTGGTTAAATGTAATCACGTTAGATTGTATAAAAAAAATCAGCACATTTTACCCCACATATACATGCATGTATCCGTGATCTATGTGTATTTGACTTAATAAAATTACAAAAAATCTAAATGATTTCAATCAAACAAAGTTTGTTTTTCACATCAAACTCAGATCAACTGGAATCATTGTTCATTAGAATTATTAATGCCTCCGGGTTGGCTGAGGTTACTCTAGATCACAAGCCACATAGGGTTATTGAACACTTGAAATGAGGCTAGTTCAATTTGAGCTGTGCTATAAATGTAAAATACATACCAGATATTGATGACTTAATTAACACCAAAAATATTTACATAAAAGTAAATATTTCATTAATAATTATCATATTGATAACTTTTTAAAATGATAATATTTGAGATATGTTAGTTAATAAATAACATTATTAAAATCAATGTCATCTTTTTTTTCCTTTTTTAAATGTAGGTACTAAAAAAAATTATGTGACACATATAGTGTATATTATATGTCATCTGAGCAGTGCTTGTTTAAACATTGCTTTTACAAATGTCACAGCAAGAGGGAGAGAACAACACTGATCACTGCCTGTTATATTGCACTGGTCATGCAAAATTTTAAGAAGTTGAAGGGATAAAGAAATACCAATCTACCATGTTTAGAAGGAAAATAACTTTGAACATGACTACATTATACAGTCACCCCTGACATCCATGGAAAATTGTTTTTAGGATGCCCCCTGGATACCAAAATCCTCAGATGCTTAAGTCCCTTACATAAAATAGTGTTGTATATACATGTCTTCCTGTATACTTTAAATTATCTCTAGATTACTTATAATATTTAATACAATGTAAATGTATTTACAGATAGCTATTATGTTATATTTTTAAATTTATACTTTTTATTGCTGTATTTTTAATTGTTTTGTCCAAATAATATCAATGTAGTATCCATGTAGATTAAATCTGTGGTTGCAGAACCTGATGCAGAGTGCCAACTATTTACCCTCAAGACTACAATATATACCCTTAACCTGTGCATACTATTTTGTAAGCATATTAACAAATATATTTTTTAGGTTCTGTTTAAATTGACTGCTTGTGCACCATAATATTCCTATCCTTTATTGCCTACCTTTGATTCATATAAATCTGGCATACTACTTTTTTGACTACACTTCACAAAAGATTAGTATGTATATGATTCTTACTGTAGGATAAGGATGACAACAAAGGATCTTATTAATGTTTCATAAAAATGGAAGAGAGAGGAAGGGAATAACAGAGAGAGAGAGAGAAGAAGAAAATAAAAATGTTAGGATCCATTAAGGATAGAAGAAAACAATGTCAGATCTTTGGAGATGGGGTTGCTCATAGAGGCTCTTTAAAAGAGGAGAGAACACCTTAAGAATTCTGATTAGCAAAAGTTTTCTGCCTCATTACTTCAGTAACCTGATTTTCTCCTTTGATGTTTATAGAAGCTTTAAATTGTTCTTTTAATTCATAAGCTTTGCCAGGTACATCGGGGTAAATCACTTGACATTTATTTTTCCTTAAGTATGGTAAAATCTTTTAATTTCTTTGCTCAGCTCCAGATACTTATTTTTCAATGTATCTGCATTTCTTTTTTTTTTTAATTATTAGGCTTTCCTCTATACAAATACCTAAAATGTCTAGGTTTTTCTCTCAGTTCTTTATATTTATATGTGTATCTCTGGAGATTGATGGACAGATGGATGGATGGATATATATGCAAGATAGATATACACACAAAAGCATATGTCATCTCCACACTTCTTTTTAAAACTATCCATGAAGATGAAAAAAATTTGCAAATCATCTATAAATCTGAATTTGATCTTGTGTAATTCCATTCTACTTTCTATTGCTTGCAATTTTGTTTTAAATATGCAATTACTCTTTTTGTTTTCTTGTAACACTTCCAATTTTTTTTATTTAATTGCCCTTTTTTTTAAACTCTTATCTCCAAATGACTTTTCTGCACAGAGCAACACTATCCACTAGAACTTTCTACAGTAAGGGAGATATTCTCCATCTATTATATTCAACACAGCAGCCACTAGCCACATGTGTGGCAGGTATAGCACTTGAAATGTGACTGGTGGGACTGAGGAATTAAAATTTTAATTTAAATTTAAATAGCCACATGCAGATAGCACAAATGTTGAGTATGTTTTTTCAAATATCAATAATGTTGAAAAAATACTTTTCTTTAGTATATATTTTTTCAGTTAAGCTCCTCATTGCTCATTGTGAATAACATTCCTATCATCTGCTATACTGTGTTGTAGCCTTCACTAAATATTTCTATTTGATCACCCTGTAATAGGGAAAATGTCTCCAGATCTTATATTTGCCAAGAAGTAAGCAACTTGAAATATGAACGTTTTCTTTTTACTTTGTGTATTTTCTTCTTATAAGAATGTAGAATCTTGTCAGACTTAACAGTAAGAGTTTATAAAGAATGATTATAATAGCATACTACCTAACCTCAGTTTCCAGTCATTGAATTTGGACTGTACTCATTTAGTATATGCCAATGAAATATTTAGTAAACTCTTCATAGTTGACCATTTCCCTACACTAACCACTTCCTTAATGAAATTTTCATAGACTGGATATGCACCATATCTACCAGATTGTTACAATCCTTTGAATGGTCAACTTACAAAGGTTCTACTGTATTGGGATTTTTTTCAATTCACTAGTAATCACTGATACTCAAACCCATAAAGTACATGAAAACTATAATTCCTAACATAAGAAGACTATAAATGATTCTACTTCTCTCTAGAGTTCCAGAGTCAATACATTGGGATTAAAGTTCTCATCATAAAATGTTTCAATTTTGGTTTACCTCTTCATCTCTCTATTCCAAGTACCTACTATCTGAAAATCAGTACCCTAATAGTTCCTATGTCCTTTGACTATAACCATCGTAGTTATTATTGCCTTATAATATTACATCTTTTTCAAAGTAAATATCATGCATACCTTGTGCTAGAGCTAGACTCACTAATTCTCTAAGAGTCCTTAGATTCTATTGGTGAGTAGTTAGGATGCTCATACTGATTAAATTGATAGTGTTTACTGGTCTTTCCAGTAGATAAATCTATAAATAATTACTTTTTTTATTACACATTGTATACACAATAGCCAACCCAAGATCAATACTGCCATCAACAGCAAATAGCAAAGACCAGATATGCATTCTTTAATGTTCTTTTTGATCATGCTAGAAAAGAATCTGTAAACTCAAAGACAAGTTAATTGAAAAAACACGGAAAATATGAAAAAAAAAGGAAGAAATCATATCAGATTTAAGGCATACCATTAAAAAAAAAGCAAATATATGTATGGGTAATTGATATTCAAGAGGGAGTAGAGAAAAAGAAGGAAGTAGGAAGCTTATTTAAAGCAATACTAACAGGATAATTTCTAAACCTGGAGAAAGATAAAATCTGCAGGTACAATAAGGTTAACAGTCTTCAGTAAAATTCAATCCATATAAGACTATATCATGAAGTATTATATTTTAAAAGTATAAATTTCTATTACTTGGTAGAAAATTTAAAGGCCAAAAGAGTATGGGATGATATGTTCAAGGTGATGAAGAAAACTACCTGCTTGTCAACAAAGAATACTATACACAGAAAAGTTGTACATCAGAAATAAAGGATGGTAAAGACTTTTACTGACAAATAAATGCTAAGGGAATCCATCATCATTAGACCATCTTACAAGAGAGGTAAAGGGAGTTCTTTAAAAGAAAAGGACACTAATAAGTAACACAAAAACATCTGGAAGTAGTACAACTGACTATAAGAAAGTGTGAAACTAGGTGCACAGTCCAACTCTGCTCTAATAACGTAGAGGTGTTATGCAAATTATGTATAACTTTAGTATAAAGATTTAAAGACAAAATTGTTAAAATAACAACAACTACAATCAATAATTTATAAAGTATGTACAATACAAAAGATTTAAATTATGACATCAAAAATTCAAAGTGTGCTGGGCAAATGGAGTTAAAAATAGTGTGTGTGTGTGTGTGTGTATATATATATATAAAATATATATTTTTTCTTACCTATTGGTCACAAAGAGCATTGTCCTGTTGGCAGGCTCTCTGAAAGCCCTTCATCATCATAGAATGTATTTATGAAATAAAAACTTTAGTACCTCCTAAATATTTTGCTTAAAAAAAAGAATAATGCTTTGTTCCTTTCTCTTTCTTTTGGTGATCAGAGTTCAGTTGTTAGCAATTTTAAATAACCTCTTACAACTGTAAGATGTTTTTGTAAGCCCATGGTAACCACAAAACAAAACTCTATAATAGATACATTAAAAATAAAAAGCAAGGAATACAAACATAAGAGATAATCATTTAGCCTAAAAGAAGATGAGGGGCAACAAAAGGAAGAAAGGATTTAAAAACAAATAGAGAACAATGAACAAAATGATAGTAATAAGCCCTTACTTATCAATAATTACTTTGAATGTAAAAGGGTAGAGTTCTGTAATTTATGAATGAATGAAAAAAAAAACTGACCCAATTATATGCTGCCTATAAGAGAATCACTTCACTTGTAATTATATACAGACTGAAAATGCAAGAATGACAAAAGATATTTCATGCAAATAGATACCAAAAGAGAGCAGAGGTAATTATATTTGTATCAGATAAAATGGACTTTAAGTCAAAAAAAAAAAACAAAAAAAACAACAAAAAGAGCCAAGGAAGTCTGTTACTTCCTTGTTTATATCAAATTGATATAAATTTATAACAATTATAAATGGTTATACCCTTTTGCTGAATTGATTCTTATTATTGCATAATGATCTCTGTACATGCCCCCACCATTGGAACACACACACATACATATATAGCAAATATTACTAGATGTAAAGGGAGAGAGATTGTGATACAAGGATAATGCAGGAAGGACTTCAACACCCCACTCTCAGCAATAGAGAAATCATACAGACAGAAAGTTAGAAAAGATGCCTCTGATTTAAACTATATCTAGACCAAGTGGACCTAAAAGACATTTGCAGAATTTTCCATCCAACAATCACAGAATAAAATAAGACTTAACAAATTTTAAAAGATTGAAATTGTACCAAGTATCTTCTCTGAATACATTCGTGTAAACTAGAAATCATTAATAGAAGAAACCTCAGAAATTTTAGAAATATTTAGAAATTAAACATGTTCTTAAACAATCAATAGGCCCATGAAGAAATTAAAAGAGAAATTTTTTTTTTTTTTTGAGACGGAGCCTCAAGCTATCCCCCTGGGTAGAGTGCCATGGCATCATAGCTCATAGCAACCTCCAACTCCTGGGCTCAAGCGAGTCTCCTGCCTCAGTCTCCCAAGTAGCTGGGACCACAGGTGCCCGCCACAACGCCTGGCCATTTTTTGGTTGCAGCCATCATTGTTGTTTGACGGGCCTGGGCTGGGGATTCGAACCCGCCACCTTAGGTGTACCGTGGCTGGCACCTTAGCTGATTAAGCCACAGGTGCCGAGCCAAAAGAGAAATTTAAAACATTTTGAGAAATAAAAATTAAAATATAACATCAAAAACCCTATGGGTTACAGCGAGCTTTGTTTGAAAAAGGATATTTGTAACAATAAACATGCCTACATTATAAAACAAAGATCTCAAACAACCTAATCTCATATCATAAGGAATTAGAAGAGCAAGAACAAACAAAATTCAAAATCAGAGGAAGAAATAATAAAAATCAGAGGAGACAAAAACAAAATACAACCTAAAAAATTCAAATAATTGACAAAACATAATCAGTTTTTTGTAAAGGTAAACAAAATCAATAAGCATTTAGCTACACAAAGGAAAAAAAACCCTAGAGTATAAAATCAGAGGTGAACAAGGAGACATCACAGCTGAAATCACAGAAACACAAAAGATTATAGGAGAATATTATGTCAAAAAATGGATAACCTAAGATAAATGGCTAAATTTTTAGATGCACAAAATCAACTGAAATTGAATTTTAAAAAGATAGAAAACCTGAACAGATTAACATTGAATGAGGAAAATAAATGAGTAACAAAAAGTTTCTCACCAAAGAAAAGCCCAGGATCTGATGGCATCACTGCTGAATTCTGTCCAACATTTTAAAAAGAACTAAGACAAATTCTTTTCACACTATTTTAATGAAAAGGAGGTAATTCTTCTAAACCCGTTCTATGAGGCCAGTATTACCCTGACACCAAAAACAAAGGCACAACAGAGAAAGAATCTACAGACCAATATTCCTGATGAAAATAGGAATATTGCCATTGTTTCATCTTCAGCAAACTCTAGCAAACTAAATTTAATAGTACATTAAAAGATCATTCACCATGATCAAATGGAGGTCATCTTAGGTATGTAGGATGGTTCAAAATATTTAAATCAATAAACACAGTGCCTCACATCAACAGGATAAAGAACAAAAAAACCATAAGATCATTTCAATAGAATGAAGAAAAAAACATTTGACAAAATTCACTATCCCTACAGGATAAACAAGCTCAACAAATTAGGTACAGAAGAGAAGCAATGTTAAGTCAACACATAAAAATACATATATGCCCACCCCCCAGCTAACATCACACTGAACAGGGAAATGTTGAAAGCTTTTTCTCTAAGATCTAGAACAAGACAAGGAGCTTTCATCACTCCTATTCAACACAGAACTGGAAGTCCTGGCCAGAGCAATTAGGCAAGTGGAAGGGAAAAAAAAAAAGGCATACAAATTAGAAAGAAGGAAGTTTAATTTTCTCTGTTTATCGATGGTGTGATTTTGTGTATAGATAACTCTAAGGACTTTACCAAAAAAACTGTTAGAACTGATAAAAAAAAAAATTCAGTAAAGTTTCAGGCTACAAAATCAACACACAAGTGTTAGCAGTGCTTCCATATACCATTATAATAATGAACTACCGAAAAAGAAATTAAGCAAAAATTGTCATTTACAATAGCTACAAAACACACAAGGAGGTGACAAAACTTTGCAGTGAAAACTATAAAACACTGATGAGAAAAATTGAAGAAAACACAATAAATGAAAACATTCCTTGTTCATGCATTGGAAGAATTAATGTTGTAAAACTGCCTATGTTATAAAGTGATCTACAGATTCAACATAATTTCTATCAAAATTCTAATATCATTTTTCAAAATAGAAAAAAAGTCCTTAAATTTGTGTGGAACCACAAAAGACCCTGAATAGTCAACATAATCTTAATTAAAAAGAAGCCTCACACTCTCTTTTCAAAACATACTATAAAGCTATTATAATCAAAATAACTTGATACTGGCACAAAAACAGACACATAGGCCAACGGAACAGAATAGAAAGCTTGAAAATAAACCCATGCATTTATGGTCAATTGAGTTTTGACAAAAGTGATGAGAATACACAATGTAATACAAACAGTCTCTTTGATAAGTGGTGTTTGAAAATCGAATATCCACATGGAGAAGAATGAAATCGGACCCTTCTCCACACTATATGCAAAAGCCAACTCAAAATGGATTAAAGACTTACGTGTAAAAGCTGAACATGTAAATCTACTAGAATAAAAAATAGGGAAAAACTTCATGACATCAGTTTGAGCAGTGATTTTTTTTTTTTTTTTTTTTTTTTTTTTTTGCAGTTTTTGGCTGGGGCTAGGTTTGAACCACCTCTGGTACATGGGGCTGGTGCCTTACTTCTTTGAGTCACAGGCAGCCACCTAGCAGTTATTTATTTATTTATTTATTTATTTATTTATTTAATATGGCCATGTAAGCAGAGGAAACAAAAGCAAAGTAGACAAATGAGATGGTATCAGGCTACAAAGAAAGTCTGCAGAACAAGGAAAGTAAAGAAAAGAAAGTACAAAATCAAGAGAAAATATGTGAGTACTATTCATCTGATAAGGCATTGATATCCAAAACGTATGAAGTAGCAATAAAACACAGAATATCAGTAGCAATAAAACACAGAATGGGCAAAGAACTTGAACATATATTTTTCAAAGAAAACATACAAATAGCCAACAGGTACATAAAAAATTATTCAGCATCACTAATGATGATGGATGTGCAAATTACACGTAAAACCACAATGAGAGATCACCCCATACCAATTAGAATTACTTTTGCCCAAAAGATAAAGGATAACAAAGGAACTCTTACACAATGTTGGTGGGGTGTAAATTGGTATAACCATATGGAAAACAGTATGGAGGTTCCTCAAAAAATTAAAAGTAGAACTGCCATATGGTCCAGTGATCCCACTTCTGGGTATGTATCTAAAGTAACTGAAATCAATATATGGAAGGAACATTTGTACTCCCATGTTCATTGAAGTATCATTCATAATAACTAAGGTATGGGAACAACTTAAACATCTACCAATTGATGAATGGATAATTAAAACGTGACATATATACACAATGAGATACTATTCAGTCTTTAGAAAGGGAAAATCCTGTTACGTGAGACAAAATGGATTGACTTGGAGGTCATTATATTAATTGAAATAAGCCAGGCACAGAGAGACAAATGCTGCATAATCTTAATTGTATATGTAATCTCATGGAAGGAGAGATAGGATGGTGATTACCAGAGGCTGGTGGTGCCATGGGGAGGGAGGAAATAAGCAGTTGTTGGTCCTCCTGGAGGAATAGGTTTTGAGACCTACTGCAGGTCAGGGTGACTACAGTCAATAATTATATATTATATGTCTCAAAAGAAGAGAATGAGCTTCCAATACACTTATTTTACCATAAGACGTGATAGGCGAGTGAAGTGAGAAATATGTTAATTAGCTTGATTTATTCATAAACATCATATGCATATATCAAAATACCATTGTGCCACATTATATATATATATATATGAATAACTAGAATTTTTCAATTAAAAATAATATTAATAACAAAAACATTTGTAAAGAGAATTCTAATATGTGAGTGAAGGTAATGTTTACCTGTGAGAATGTTTCCAGAGTGTTGTAGACTAATGGGCATTAAGGCAAATTTAGTGGGTTGGGAAAAAAATAAGTG
The DNA here is from genome assembly GCA_963574575.1 of Galagoides demidoff. Lineage (NCBI taxonomy): Eukaryota > Metazoa > Chordata > Mammalia > Primates > Galagidae > Galagoides > Galagoides demidoff. The sequence continues at coordinate 18,045 of CAUYQV010058716.1, read as the reverse complement.
AGGCAGTGGGAATAAGGTGTATAAACCACTCAGAGTTTGAGAAGAATTAAATTAGAAAAGGCCAGGGACAAAACAATCACAAGGCTGTTTTAGGGAAAAAAGGATGCTGCATGTATTATTGATGAGCACATTGACTGCAAGACTCAAACATTCTATTTAACACTAAACCATGTATAAAATTGCAATAAATTCCTTCCACATTAGTTCCACTCAGTAATCAGCTTTCATCTCCTCATTGAAGAAAGGATCACAATGAACCACATTAATTGCAATAGTGAATCCTCAAGTGATCAAGTGATTTCCTTATTCCTCTGCTGTCAGAGGCCCCCAAGGAGGCTCTACACCTACCCTGTAGTTTACTGGGTTTCACTGGAAAGGCCTTGACGTCCCCCAGAACACATACTTCACACTGAAGAGGAAAATGAGATGGATACATTAATTTCAACTTTCAAATTCAACCCCATGAATGCTTTTATTTTCCTATCTGCCATTCAGCCTACAGAATTTTCATTTTGAAGATTTTCCAAAATGATAACTATATTCTTGGCACTAAACACAGCCCTGGAATAAAGATGATGTTATGTATACTAAAGACCAGGTACTAATGTTAACCTTTTCTTAATCTGCTTCATTAAGAATACATTTATGGTTTATGCCACATTTTATCTGACCTTAAAATTCCATTAAACCCATTATCATTACCACATATATCAATATTCCTTTTTATCAATTTTCTTACCTTTATCTTCATGCTCTATGGATCTTTGGTGTCTTGAATACTTAATACCAATTTGTCCATCAACTGGTTTTTTTTAGACTTTCCAGGAATATATCTCATTCCTTCCATTACACTTTGTCATCCCCCAAACAAGGAAATGAATTTCTTCCCTCTTGTTTTTTCAGCTCTCTCTCCCAAACAAACCTTTCTTTCTACATGGGTTTTAGCAAGTTTTGTATGGGGTATGTGTATGTGTGTGTGTGTGATAATGACCCACAAGGTATAAAGTTCTCATGCTTTCTCATTTTGTGCTGAAGTCAGAGTGATGGGATGTTATCCCCCAGTGGAGGAATGTTATTTCTAAGTACCTAAAAAGGCAGGCATTGACTAGAACAGAATAGGGAAAACCAGGTTGCATGGTCACTCTGTTTTTATCTATCCTACTCTAAGAAAAATAAATCAATACCAGAGGAACTACATCAAATATGGGTATGGAATGGGACAATATTTGCTGTGTGTTCCTTTTATAATCCCTGTGAGCTGCCACTCTAATTTCAAAGAACAACTATCACTTCTGGCACAATCTCTAGAACAATCTAGAAATGATGGACCTTAGTCATAAACCACTAGTCCTGACCAATTCCTTAAACTACATTATAACTTTTTATTTTTCTCCAGCATTCTGGCTTCATTGTTTATTTTCTCCCCCTGCCCAATCTTGGCCTTATTTTACTCTTTGGATGGACTTTACACTGTACTTTTTCTTCACTCCAAACTTTTCCTTTTAACTATGATTTGGGCTCTCCCCAGGATAATCTTTGCACAATTCCAACATCAGACATCAACAAAATGCTAAAATTAAAAAAAAAACAAAAAACTCTCTCCTCCTCTCTCTCCCTCTTTCTCTCCCTCTGTCTCTCCTTCTCTCTCTCCTTCTCTCTCCTCTTTGCTCTCCTCTTTTTCTCTCCTCTTTTCTCTCCTCCTTAGTGCTGCTCTGCAGCCTCCCTCCCCTGCCAATAAAAACCTTTTGTACAAAAAAAAAATGCTGAAATTACTTACCCAACTTTTTTAATACCCTCTCATCATAGAAAGACATATGGGAACCACAAATTATTTCATTCTCAGTGACTGAATGCCATAATTCTAGATGAAAAAATAGTCTTCTCTCACACTATAAGCAAACAGGTATAGTATTTTCGACTTTCATGAGAAAGTATTCTCATAACATATTCTTATTACTTTTAATATTAATTACATCAATGAAAAACAGGTGCAAACCGAGCCTATGAAGTTGACATTCATTGCTAATTAAGAAAATAAGTCATTGGCCTTTTTCCATTATTCTCTACATAGCTCTATAAATAAATGTTTCATGTGTAGTCTGAAAAAGTTGTTTCACAGGACTGAGTGATATCCAATTTTATTTTAAATCAGGGCTTCCAGTTTGGGAGTTTTCATGGAAAAAATCCATTTATGACCTTTTTTTTCCCCTAATGGTAATGGGAATGGAAAATAGTATGGTGTGTATCTTTGTCTTAATGCTTCTGGGAGGCACACTGCAAATTATAATGACAGATGAGAAGAACCAGTATTGACATAGGGTGATTCAGAGAAGATTGCCAAGAGTCCATTAATTTTGTATTCCAGAAGTTTAGGGACCAGCTTAAAAATAAATTAACTGTGCTAAAGTAATGAAAAACCTTTGCTTTTTTTACAATGAAGAAAAATGAAAATAATATACATTTATTTATTAACACCCAACATAATGGATGTCTAGTGCTTTTTTATTCTCTAATAGTTTGTAAGTTATGATACTTCCTCTTTAAAATGAAAATGAATTGAAATTAAGGACCTTTGGGAATTCCCAAGGACACCTCAGGGACTAGAATTATTCCAATTCCTGCCAAAACATAATATTTCTCAAATCTGAAAGAAGAAAACTAACATATATTTATGTGTGAAATTCCTGTTCTTTGGACACACCCAGAGGCTTGCAGGACCAGTTCTCACCTGGGTGAATTGTGGTGAACAGAATGAGAAGGGACTACCAGGGACGCTCAAGGACAAACCACACCAGACATTATGGAAGAGCAATTTCTCTTGCATATTGCAAAGACTTAGATCCTATATTTCCATAAGTCTCTTTGATCTGCCTTTTGCTAGAATCCCAATTTGAATTTTTTTAGTCCTGATTTCATCACTGACCTTCTGGGTAAACCTGAGGTACTATAACATAATTAATGGTAAGAAATTTCAGGATCCAAAGTCATGCTTTCAAATCACAGCTGTCTTTCTCAGTAATTGTTTAGCCTCTGTTAGGTTTTCTCTCTTACACACACTGTGTTGTGAGAAGGACCAGCAAGGAACGTAACAGTCTACTCCTAACGGTTAGTTTGCCTCTTATTAGCATAAGTTTCTTATAAGAAAAGAAGATTCACTGCTGTGACAGTATGTCATATTAGCTGTCATTAATAACTATATGCAGCATGATTGAAGATCACTATCAGAGTAGATTTTAAGTGTTCTCACCACAAAAAAGATAGTGTCTGGGAGGTAATGCGTGTGTTGATTAACTTGAATTAAGCATTCCACAATGAATATTTATGTCAAAACCTCATGTTTTACACTAAAAAGTATGCAATTATTTGTTAATTTTAATAATTAATTCATTACAATTTTTTTTTATTGAATCATAGCTGTGTGCATTAATACTCTCATGGGGTATTGTTTCTATATACAAGTGTGTTGTTTCTATATACAATTTGAAATACTTTCATCCAATTGGTTAGCATACCCTTTGTGTCATTTTCTTAGTTGTGTTAAGATATTAATATTCTACATATAGAAAGATTCCCATGTACCTTTATAGGTTAAATCAAAACTACTTTGAGATATCATCTAACACCAGTAAGATTAGCCCATATTACAAAATCCCAAAGTCACAGATGCTGGCGTGGTTGTGGAGAAAAGGGAACATTTCTACACTGCTGGTGAGATTGTTCCACTGCTGTGGTCCCTTTTGGAAAGTCATCTGGAGAACACTTAGAGAACTAAAAATAGACCTGCCATTTGATTCTATAATTCCTCTGCTAGGTATACATCCAGAAGACCAAAAATCACGCTACAATAAAGATATTTGTACCAGAATGTTCATTGCAGCCCAATTTATAATTGCTAGGTCATGGAAGAAGCCCAATTGCCCATCGACACATGAATGGATCATTACAATATTTAAAAAATAATTTCTCAATGTAAGCAGCTTTTATTTACATTGATAACCTCTATCCCTTTCCACGACTTTGCCAAGAGTGGAAAGTTGGGAGTGGAGTGTTGGAAAATCAACATGTCCTGAAATGTGAGCCTCAGTGAGTCAGCGGCATGTTCATATTTTATTCCTACGAGCTGCATATTATGTTCCTATGATTTCTTAGATCAATGAAGAAACTTAAATGCAAAGTGTTGTAACCAGGCTTATAAAGGAAAGTACAAAGAGAGACTCAGAAACATTCTACCAGGTCCATGGTCTCAGAAGAAAAGCATTGTGGATAACACAAAGGTTTGTTCCTCACATCAGCCTAGTGGTGAGCAGGCTCAGGGTCCCAGGGTTTCTCCTGGGCATTGTTCATGGCCACACTCATTGGCTTTGAAGACAAGCATATCTGGGTTGGCATCCTGGCTCGACAGCTTTTCCACCTGTTTCATCTTGAACATGGTACTTACATTCTCCAAGACTGGGTCTCATCAGGAAAATCACATGACTATAGGAGATAGTTGATGAAGTTCTTTGGAAAGTAAGTGTTGTGCATGGACATTCTTTAAGAATTATCTATTATTACTATCGCTTTCAATGAGAAGGGCACACATGCATTTGGTGCTACTAGCTTTCAAAGAGTTTCAATGCAATAAAACTATTGTTATAGGATCATTCCACTGTTCAAATATCCAACTTAACTTCTGTATTTTTACATATCCTTTGACTTTCTAGTTCACTTTTCACAAATATGATACCTCTTGCTGACCTCAGGCAACAACTTCCTGTATGTTTATATCCTGGTGTCCTAATCCTGCTCTAGTTGTCCCCCATCCCTGTAATTTCCTTGGTTTTAGTTTCTCTTTTCCTTTTGGTGACATGACATCTGTCAAAAAATCATATCCCTGACCCAGCTGTGGAAGGACAGTTATCTGACTGGACCAAATTGGGTGAGTAGAAACCAAACACCTCCCCCAACTGCAGTTTTTGCCACTCTACTTTTTTCGTTAGCAACAGTGGCAAATTAGCTAACTAATTCTCTCCTCCATCTCTGAAAGAAAAATATGTATAACACTAGAAAACATTAACAATTTTGAAACAAAATAGAGTTGTCTCCTCAATACTTAAACTATTCTAGTTTACATGGCATTTACCATTACTGACTGAATTTGAATTTTATCCAGAGTAAGCAGAAGCGTTCATTAGTTCTACAGGTCTTGTTAGCCTACGTAGGAAAGCGAGACATGAGCCAAGAAAGTACCAAGCAGGCTGTGTAAACAAACGGATTACTGAGTAAGAAAACATACTGCAAGATAAGCGTAGCCGCAAGGGCCCCACAATGTTAGATAAGAAAAGTGAGACATGAGCAGAGAAAATACAAAAGCAGGCAACCTAAACCAGGGGGTGCTGAGTAAGAGGAGGAACTGTAACAATGACGATCAAGACTAACCACAACTGCCACAGAAACATACCCCAAACCATACAGGGCACACTGTGCATTACAGTTTGCTCTCCCCATGACACACTCAGGCCCAGTCGTAGAAGGCGGGAAAACTTCCCTGCCCCACAGCAGGAAGGAGACAACATCCTCATTGGTCAAAAGACCAGAGAGGAGAAAAAGGAATGACACAGAAACTGCAGCAGCACTGGCTGAGGGCACATATGCCTCCCCTTCCCGCTTCTGGAGCGGACATCTGGTTGCTCATCCTTCTCCACCGTCTGCCTCCCGTCTGGATATGCACTTGCCTCATAAACTTCTTCCACTCCCTTGGCTGCTCTGGTGTTTGGCTCGTTTCCGAACTCCAAGAACTAGGGATAATCCAGCAGTAACAGTTTCAGCTGTCAAATACTGGAAACACACTGTTTAACCTGTCTGATGGATTTTACAACTAACCAGTAAGTTCTCAAGCATCATGTATCACCTTTTCCTAAGGCTGTATTTATTTTTAAAATGGATAATGATGGAGTGGAATGTAACTTCAGCCCACTTTGCAGAGGACAGAATAAAATGAAAATTATAAGGTAACCTGAAGAAAAAGCCATTTTTCCAGAGGCAAATCCCATCACCATCTGCTCAAAATATAAAGAGAACGCCAAACCTGTGTTGTATCTATGCAAGTACCTTGAGTCCAAATCTGAGCACAATGAATCAAGACTGGTCATCCAAGTTTGCTAGAACGCAGTCATGATATCAAAAACATTAAGTTTGAGTGATCAAAACCCCAGACTGTAGTCAGATCACAACTAAACCTCTTCACTCTTGAGCAAACAACCCCCAGTCCACTCTGGTCAATGTCGCCTCATCTTGCCTGTGATATTCAACACAGTTGGGCAACCTTGTTAAAATACTTCCTTGACATGGCTGTCTTGACACCACTGGCTTCTTCCCTGACTTTCTTCCTCCTCAACTGAGTCACTGCTTTCTGGTCTTACTGACTAGATCCTCCTAATTACCTGACCTCGGAATGGCAGAATGACTCTGGGCCAAGTCTTATTTCATATCTCTCTGGACTCACTTTCTGGATAACCTTCACCAGATCCAAGAGTTTAAATAGCATCTCTACCCTAATGGCTTCTAAATGTGCATCTACCCCATTCTCTCTTTTTAAGCTGCAGATTCACATATCCTATGGCCTTTTTGACACTTCATGCAGTGAAACTTTGTATTTTCCACTTCCTCTCCCAATTTGCCCCCATTCCAGTGAACTTGATTTCATTAAACAAACAAATAAGACCTACCACAGGTTGAGTATCTGGTACCTTAAATGCTTGGAACCAAACGTGTTTCATATTTCTTATTTTTCCAGATACTGGAATATTTATATTATATTCTTAACCCAGTTGACGATCTCAAATCTAAAAATCTGCAATTCAAAATAACCTAGCAAGTATTTCTTTTAAGTGTCTTTCATGCCAGTGCTCACAAAGGTTTTCATTTTGAAGCATTTAAAATTTCAGGTTTTGGGATTTGGTTATGTTCAGTCTGCAGTTCACAAAGCCATTCAGAAAAACGAAACAGTAATTTTTGATATCCGTCTTTCCAAAACATCTATGCCCTACCCATCAGTGATTCTTGTTGTTTCTACCCTTAAATATAATCCCAATTTATCATTTACCATCCTTTCTTCTCCTGGCTCCCCAGTCCATATCATCACAGCCTCTGACCTAGGCAAGTTAACAGCCTCTGTAGGTCTCTTTACTGAGTCTTTACTTCTGTTGTTTTCATTCCATTTTCTACAAGTGAACCCAAGGTATCTCTAAAATAATTCCATTTATCTGTTAAAGCACCCTAATGCAGCGGTTCTCAATTTGTGGGTCATGACCCCTTTGTAACAATGTAAATACATCCTGCATATCAGATATTTACATTACCATTCATAACAGTAGCAAATTTATAGTTATGAAGTAGCAATGAAAATAATTTTATGGTTGGGTGTCACCACAACATGAGGAACTGTATTAAAGGGTCATGGCATTAGGAGGCATTAGGAAGGTTGAGAACCACTGCCCTAATGTCATCTAATTTGAATTAGAACAAAATCCAAAGTTTTCACTCTGTCCACACCATAGTCAGGCTTCCACATTGACCTTCTCGCTGTATTGTCACCACAGAACATTTGGGCTGGCCTGTCTCTCTGCCTGGGCACCTGTTCCCCTGGTGTTCACATTGTTCACTTCATTGAGGTATCTGGTCTATGGCATCTTCTCAGACTTGGTCATCTTCGCTGACCAAGTAGATGGTCAGAAAACTCCTGAGTTTTCAATTCTTTACATGTGATACCCTGTGCAAATTTTACACCCGTTCTGAGGTTCAGTTTCCTCTTTGAATTAGGCACGTATGAATTGTTGCATAACAAATTACCCCAAACTGATCTGTTTTTCTAAATGAGCATTTATTATCAATTTTCTGTGAGTCAAAGAATCCAAGTGGAGCTTAGCCAGGTGTCTCTGGCTCAGGGTGCTTCACAAGGCATGATGAATGTGTAAGCCCGGTGTAGTCAGATCAAGGCTTCATGGGGAAGATGCACTTCCCAGCCACCTTCATGGCTGTTAGTAGGGCTCAGGTTTTATTTAGCTGTTGTCTATAGACATCAATTCCTTGCCCCATAAACCTCTCCAGAGGGCAGCTCACAATATAGCAGCAGGCCTTCCTCGGAGATAGTCAATGAGAGAGGAAGAAAGAATGTGCAAAATGGCAGCCACCATCTCTTGAGAAAATTATATTCCTGAGAAATGAGCCACTAGGTTCAGTCCACAGTCACTTAAGTTGTAGGGATGTGTGAATCACTGGAGGCCAACTTGAAGCCTGCCTACCACAGGCAGTGTAAATAATGTCTGCCTCAGGAAGTGGTTGGATATAAAAAGTGCAACAAGTATATACTCATTGGCTTATTTGTCCATAACTTAATTCAAATCTTTGTTGCAACCCATGGAATTAATATGTGTAAGATCAACATAATAACATATTTTTCAGGGCGCAGAAATTATTCTTAGAGTTATGAGCAGGATTCTAAAGATAAAATGCCATCCTGTGTCTTAGCCACTTATGTATTTTTTGATTTCTTTATCCATAAGTGGTGCCAAATAGTATTTTTTTGCATGCTCCAACAAAATTCTGCATGCCAACTATAATTACCCAAAATATTTAGAATTCTCATAGGAAAATAAATGCACTTTAAGTATTAAAAATATAATGAGCTTAGCCACAGATTTTAATTTACAAAATTAAAATAACCATAAGCTTTAGAACACACACATAAGGTCTGAAGTACTTGCTGGGAATTTTAACTCTAGGAAAAGTAAACTAACTGTTTTATATAGAAAAGAATTTATAAATGTTATTTTAAAAGAATGGCCCTTTTATTCCATAGGAATATTAAATACTAAATAACCCAGACATTCTAGAAATAGAAGCATAGACAAAGCTATTCTCATTAGCAGTTTTTATAAGATTTTGAAGGCCCAAGGACTTATAAGATCCATAAAAAATAACCTAAAGATCTTGAATGTAGGGAATTTTTCATTCACAATCCACCACACTTTTCATTATTGTACAAAAAAAAAAATCAGCTGAATAGGTAGCAGCCTACTGTGTGTAAAATACGCCATGCAGAATTTGTTTAAGAAATAAAAAGACAAGAAAACCTAGAATAACCAGATTAAAATATAGTTAAAAGGATAAGTTATAACCACATAAAATGGTAAAAAAGAAATATGTAAGACTATTAATGCAAATGTCCACTTGAGTCATCCTACCCCTCAAGACCTATAGATTAGTTTGAACTTCCATTGTTCATCCAGTAGAAAGTTCAATATTTTCCTCTGAAATTCTGCAGACTTCCAGCTATTTCTCCCAGCTCTCTCTGGTTCTGATTCCTCCTTTCTTCTTAATCCTTGGTCTTCTGCTCCACATCTGGTGGCTGGTTGTTCTTTTATCCTTTCTGCTACAATCTTACCTCCAACACAGTCCTCCGTTGCTTTCATTTGATTTCCAGAGAAACTACTCCTGCCAAACCTTTATGTGTGTAGCAGGCGTCCCACACAAGTGTTTGAGAAAAAGAAAGAATTTATATCATAGTCACATTAACAAACTGAGTCCCAGAACATCTGCAAGGCCATCTCTGTTCGCGTCCAGCCCCCACCTCCACGCCATGCTGTGTTTCTCTGTTTTTCCCTCCAGCTTCTACTCTGCCCCATTCCCAATTTGGTTCATTTTTTCATTTGTCCCTTGTCCCTTTGTGACACTCATTCTCAAGGCCTTATGTTTTCTTCTTAGGCCGATATCAAAGTATTTCCTTAACCAGAAATAATCGTCTCCCTAGGAGAAACCTGGGGCCAGCTGTTCAAGAAACAACATTTTCACCATTTCATATCTTGAAAAAACTTTTGTGTTTCCAGAGAAGAGAGACCAAGAGATTAGCAAAGGTAGGGTGATAAAGAAAAGCTTCAAATAGGTGTCAGCACTCCAACTAAGTATTAAATAATTACATAGATCAAGAAAATTGTAAGGATGGGGTGTCTCGGAACATTCTGAAGGAAAACCGGGTAAGCATAATCCATCCAAGGCCACAGTGAGCTGTGATCTGCACTGAGCCTGGGGGAAACCTTGTCTCTGAAAAATAAGCAGACAAACAACAAAAAAACCCTTGCTAAGCATAAGTTTCTATGCAAACATAGACACTCTAAAGGCCTTTTCTTTCTTTAATCGTACCTTTGTCTTTCCTAGAATAATCCTTGAAAGGCATTCTAGGAAGGCCTTACTATGTGATATTACATGCCTTTAATTTTTTCTTTATGACTAATTTAAAATTACTAGTCAAAATATATAAAGAGAGAAGAAGCCGCCTCAGAGAATTCAATTTGAATATTGGATTTTTTCACATGTGGGTCTTGAGAAAGTGTGGAGTATGGAGCAGCAAGTCATTAAGATGCAGTGTGAATTCATTCTAGCTTGATGGGGGCGTTAGCGTATTAACCCTTGTCTAGACACAGTTATAGTACAGCCTGGAATTGAGTATGAGGCTGCTCATCTCGAATAGATCTGCACTTATTTTGCTTTCCTCTTCCCCACCTAATTTGAACAATGAAACAGTGTCATAAACATTTAGGAAAATTGGGCTACATTGTTTTCACTGCTGTATAATTCCTTCCTAGAGCAGCATGGGCGAGATCTGAGATGATGCCTGGTTTCCTTCAGTGACTGGAGCTGGGAAGAGCATAGACTACGCAGCTCAAGTGCAGGGTTTGTGGCCCTGGTTCAAGATTTCCTTTCTGTGTTTCTTTGTGAACATTACCTACTCGTTCTGTGCTCTAATTTTCTTCATCTGTGAAATAAAAATAGTAACAGTGGGACATAGAGGGGAAGAGTCTAAACTGGCATTTGGGAAAACCCAAATATGTGAATCTCATGCTCACTCTGGTCATACACTTGATGTAGATGTGTATGTAACCTTATAATCAGTTTTTTGTCTGGACATTTTCTTCATCAATCTTTACAAATATCTTCTCCAATTTCCCCTAAAATGATGATGATATAAAATGTATTATTTCCTTTGAATTCTCAACTCTCCATCACAATTGCTTGTGATTGTTTTCTAATATAAAATTGGTTCCTTCAGTCTTTTGTATAGAAGAGTAATTCATTCTTAGATTTCAGCATATATAACAGTCACTTGGTTTGCAAGTTAAAATGCGGATTCCTGATTCTTATCCTTATATTCTGAATCAGGAGCTATGAAGTAGGTTCTGAAAGCTTTAAAGGTGATTCTGACAAAAGCGATCTGAAGACTGAGAAACACTGATCTTGTTCATTGATAAAAACACTAAATAGCATCAGATTCAATTCACACTTGCCAGGAGTACTAGCAGTGATACCTCCTCAGATTGAAAATAATTCATAGTGGTTTCCTTAAAAAGTTATACAACCTTAAAAATGATAAGGCTGGTGGAAAAATGGAAATTTTTGCTGGAGGTTGAGAGTAGAAATGGCAAAGGGAGATAGATAGATAGATAGATAGATAGATAGATAGATAGATAGATAGATAGATGACAAAAATGGAGACAGAGATATCTAATTATACAATTTACTACTAAATTTTTGGCTCCTAAATTGACTGCTTGTTTCTTAGTGCCTAAAGCAATGTCTATAATCTGGTAGGCACAAATCCATGTAAGAATGCTACATATTATAACAATCAATTATGAAAACAAAATCTAGGTTTTCAAATTACTTTATTACAATTTTTTAAAAATATTTAAGAACTAATGCGAATAAAAGGCATAGAGGCAAAGTTTTATAATTTTATTTTATTTTATTTTTATTATTTCAGGTTAATTGTGGGCACAAAGAATTAGGTTACATTGTTGGTACAGGTAAAGTCCTTATATTGGTGTCCCACCCGCAAGAGGTGTGCCATCTACCCTAACATGGTGTCCATTAAGTGGGAGCACACCCATCCCCCTCCCCTCTCCCCACACCCTTGTTCCCTGCCCCTCACCTTGGATTGATTTCTGAAAAGCTTTTAAAATACATGCCATTCTGTTAGTATATTAAGAAATAAAAACATTGTAAGTTGAAGAAAGCCTTATATGATTCCTCTATAAGATGTCATCCCATAGACATGAAAATAATGTCCTTATTACTAAAAGAAATACATTCCTGGAATATGCTTGAAAAAATTAAATTTCAAGCTGGATCAATTGTTGAAAAAAACAAGTTTTAAGTTAGTTTGTGCTCTCAAGGTATTTTTGAGTCAAAATCTGATGTCACCCCTCAATGTGACCATCTCTAAGGGCTGAAACGTTGTGTTCCCCCTTCACCTCATGAAATTTTAAAAGTGTGTGTAAGAGCAGAAATCTTATGAAGAATGCCTATTGCTTAGGAATGTGGGGTCATTGAGGATAGAAATTTTATTTTATTTAAAAGAAATCTGACCTGATACCAGCTGTTGTTCAGAAATTAGTTTATGAAGTACATAATTGATAATCCAAAATGTTTACCCACTAGTACAACTCTGCAGATATTTGGTAGAATAAATATAAACATCTAGACACGTCTTCTACCTCCAAAAAGAAGAGTCTGCATTATAGAAATTTCCTGGCAGAAACACATGATATATATGGCTGATTTCTACATTTTGACAGTGCTGTGTGTATTGTAAATGAATGTATTTTGCTCCAGTCTCTATTTCTTTGACCTTTTAGCATCTTAATAAAACTCCCAAAGCAGCAATCAAAAGCACAGTGTTCCATTTTGGAAGTGTTCAGATGGCAATGCACTCTGGCTAAATTTAGTCATAGCATTCAGAATTTAAAAACACAACCTTCCATTTTTCTATGGGGCACACTGTCACTTTTGAGTTAAACAAATTGGTCAGATAATAGTTGTTTCCTCTTAGCTTACTCAAGTAAAAAAGGGGTGGGGCAGCAATGAAAATTGGCTCATAGAATAATTGTTCACAGTGGCCACTCCAGTGTACTCATTCTGTAGGACATCAGAGAGTGGAAACTTTTACATTCATTTAAAGCAATTCTGGCTCACCAAACAAATTCCAGTTAAATCAAAGCAATAAAATTACAAACTGAAAACATCGATAACTTCTCATGCTGAAGAAATGCCATCTTTTTGATCAAGATTTTCACATAGCACAATCTGCAGAAAGATAATTGAATATTAAGAAAAAAAGAGCATGGATCTCAAAAGCAGTATATCACTTCCCAAGCCATAAAATGGGAAATGTATATCTTTAAGAATTCAAAAGCTTATTCATTTTAAACAACATTCCTGATTTTAAAGCAGATGTTGGTTATGATACTTAGTCAGAAATCTTTTTTCTGCACGACATAATCCAAAAGAGCAGCAGTTTGGTTCCACAGAGTTAAATTGAGAGAATGTGTAAAATTCCAGATGAGAGACAGAGACCAGATGAAATCTGGAAGTCTGAGCATAACCCAAGAATACTCTAGTTTTTTTCCTACTGGAAAGCTATCTTTAAAGAGCAGTTATCTTTTTTAAAATTTTTTAAAATTATAGTAAGAATAACTTAACTTGCAATCTATATTCTTAACAAATGTTTAATTGTAAGTGATCGTTGACTACAGGTGCAATGTTGTACAGCAGAAGTCTAGAGCTCCTCAGCTTGCACAACTGGAACTCTACACCCATTGATTACTAACTCCCCTTTTCCTCCTTTGTCCAGCCCCTGGCCATTGCTATTCCACTTTTTGATGCTATGAATGTGACTATTTTAGATACTTCATATAAATGGAATGATGATATATTTGTCCTTCTGTGACTGGCTTATTTCACTTAGCATCTGTGTCCTCAAGTTTCTCCATGTTGTCATATCTTGTAGAATTTCTTTCTTTTTCAGAGCTGAATAGTACTCTATTATGCATATATAATACATTTTCTTTCTTCATTCATCCCACTGATGGGCACTTAGATTGATTCCATAGTGTGACCATGTTTCTAAAAAATGCAAATTAATCAATAAAAATAAATAAATAAGCAGCTGTTGTAGATGGCAGTAAACAAAACAATAAATAAAGAGAAAAGCCGAGCTGGTGCCTTAGAAGATCAGGTTGTCTGCTGACCTTGGTGCTGAGATAAGTTAGCCAGCAGTGTGTAAGGAAGGGAATAAAAGGAAAGGGTTTTAGGAAGTTGTGCCTTATGCCTGGCCACCTGCCCTGTGTACCCAACTGTACGCATGGGGCAGTGTATGTGGTTGGTCAGACTTACTGGGGGAAGAGGCTCTGGAAAGAGAAGAGGAGGAGTGTGGGAAGGAAAGGAGCCTAAGAACATGTACAGGTCAGTGTCTTTATTACCTGTGGGTTGACTGAGATAAGATTGAAGCCATTTCCCAATTTCTTCTGGCACTCCCACCAACTAACATGAAATATGTTTCCCTTCACTTATACAGAAAAATCTCTACTTGATTATGTCTAAGTTTAGACTATCTCTACTCTTAGAAATTAGGAAAAGTTGACCATGATTATTTATTAGTGAAATAAGTGAAGGAGCCAAAATCTACCTGGGTCAAGTGTCCCCCCAAACCATGCTTTTTCCACTGAACTTCAGCAGGGCTCTTGCCTCTTAAAAATAACAGCCTTTGGGGTACTAAGTAGGAAAGCCTACAAAACAAAGATTAGGAAAAAAAAAAAAGCAGAAACCTCATCAATGGCTTCCAAATATTTCAGGGTTGCCTGAATTATGTAGTGTATTATAATAAAGTTTCATTCAGACAAATACTGGAAACAAGTGTATTTCTTAGTGCATAAAAGTGTTAGAATCAGAGCAAGCATGCAGGCATATTTGTATACAGGTGTGAGAGATAAAATTGAGTTCTATAGGGTACCTTTTGGCACAGAAGTTTAAGAAATGATGCAAGTTTGAGATGATGAGTAAATTCCAATCACCCTGATCTAATCACTATGCATTATATGTATTGAAACAATACAAGGTACCCTATAAGCACATACAATTATGAGTCAATTCAAAAATGGTTTTATAAATTAATAAAAGATGTTCTAATTCAAAGACAACATTTCAGAAGTCACCAAATTACAAGCGTAAGTATAAAGAAATTGCATCAAAAGACACTGACAAATCTTCTCTCATACACCCAAACTCATAAATCTGTTACCATGGGCTGGGGGTGGGGGTGAGCAGGAGATATTAGTTAAGGTGCACAAAGTTGTAGGTATACATAATGAGTAAGTCTTAGAGACCTAGTGTATAGCACAGTGCCTGTAGCTAACAATACTGTATTGTATACTTAAAAGTTTGCTAAGAAGGTTGATCATATGTTAAATGTTCTTGTCACAAATAATTATTATAATAAGAAGAAGGTAGGAGGAAGCTTTTGGGGATGATGGATAGATTTATGGCACAATAGTGCTGATAGTTTCACTCATCAAATTTTGTACATTAAATCTGTACAGTTTTTTGTATCTCAGCCAATAAAGTGCCTCTAAAAACAAAACAACACAGACAAACACACAAACACTTAGAAGTAATTGTGAGAGCACAACTCCAAACGTTGATGAGGTACGTGTCATTGTTTGGCTGGTGCAAGAAAATAGAATATTTTAATAAAAGTGGGATAAGTTTGAGAAGAGTGCATAGGCCATAAATTTTAAAAATTTGGGCGAGTGTGGCTAGCTCTCTCTTTAAAAGAGACGCAATAGAGGTTAAGAGCAAGGGCTTTGGAATCAGGCCAACCTCTCTCACCTACCACTTATTAGATTATGAGACCTTTAGCAATCAAGGTCTCTGTTTTATTTTCTTTAAAATGATAATAAGAGAATTACCTTGAGTTCTTGTTGGATTAAGCTGGGAAAGGTACATAAATGATTTAGTATAGTGTCTGGCACGCAGTGAGAACTCCATCTAATTCAGTTTTCAGTTGCTTCATTTCCAAATAGAAAGTTTTAAAAAAAAGTAGCAGTGCTCATTTGGGATCAGATAATCTCCTTCCTATATTCGGTATGTGGGTGATAGTCCTTCTCCGTGCCTGAATATTTTGCTTTGGAGCCTTATAGAAGTGATCTAAGCTTTTATTTTGATAATAATGATTAAGTGGTTCTTACTTGTCTTTATTCTCATTTTAATAATAATAATCAAATGGTTCTTACTTGTCTTTCAGGGTCAGAGTCTATTTTTCTTCCCTTTTATGTAAATAAATATTTTCTTAAGCGGCCCATTAGTGCTCATCTCAGCAGCACATGTACTAAAATTGAGATGAAGCAGAGATTAGGATGGCGCCTACATAAGGATGACATACAAATTTGGGAAGCTTTCTATACTTCCCTGAAAAGAATTCTGGACATGGATAGTGGTGACAGTTGTACCACATGATCCATGCCTTTAATACCTCTGGATGTGTACTTAAAAATCGATGATGATACATCTTGGCATATGTATTTTACTATAACAAAAAATTGGAAAAATGTTGAAAATTCTTTTATAAAGAGGATCTTGGGCTCTTAAAATACTGGTCTTTTGTCAACAATTTTATGTATTTAAATTAAAATATTTAAATATATTTTATTTAAATAAAATGTAATCATAGAAGGGCTAAAATTCTATTCCATAGTTACTCAGCAAAGCCAGAGGCTAACAGCACATTAAAATTCTTAATATTGCAATCTAAAGAGACTGAATAGAGAACGGTGTTTTTGTCTATTTATTTACACTATTACATAATAACTCATAAGAATAACTATTTGTAGACTCACTTGTCACTGGACTTCCCCCTATTTGTTTTGTACTTAAAGAGAGACATGCTGAACAAGAGATCATAATAGGAGGATAATTATGTTTCAGGTTAATGCTCAAAGAGCAATTTAAAGCATTTTAAATGTTCTTATGTTCCTTATTTTTTTTCACATAATTATATATAAATCATTTCTAGATACTAAAATTACTAGTTTAAACAACTTGCAAGTGAGCATAAAACATTAAAACAAATTTCCACCAAGTCAGAGTTCACAAATGCTATTGCAGTTTTCTTTCTTCCATGATTTCTCCTTTCAACAAGCGACAAGTAGGGCATGGTGGTGGTGGGATGCTTCTGAAAAAAAAATAGTAAAATTGTCTTCTATTTTTTACTTCCAAGGTGAAGATAACAGTCACACATTTTTCAATATCAAGTTGACTTTAGGCTGCATCGATATTCTTAATCTGTACCTTCCTTCCTGTTACAATGGATGAATTTCCCATTCATACTCACTGCCCCCTTGCTCTGCTTCCCATTATAGCTAAAACTAGTTGAAATAGCTATCTGAGCTTCCTCACCTCCACCTTCTGCTTAGTACACCTTAGCCAGTTTGTTAGCACCGCCATCTTGCCCTGGCCAGTGGCCAATTCTCAGGCCTCAGTTGAACCCACTAGCAGCCTTCAACAGTTACCACTCCCTCATTCTTGTGATTTTGTTTTAATCACTCAATCCTCCTAATTTTACTCCTTCTTAACCAGACTTTCTTTCTCTGTCTCCTTAGCTGGCTCCTCTTCTTCTGTCTAATCAAAATGCGATAGTGCCCCAAGACTAAGTCCGGGGTTCCATTTTCTTCTGTATGAACACATTGTTCTATGAGGCCTCCTCTAGTCTCGTCATGTAAATACTGTCTATCTGCCACAGACCACCAAACACAGACCTGCAGCCCTGACCTCTCCTCTGAACCTCAGGCTCATGTATCCATTGACACACATGTCCTCTTCCCTGGGTGTCTACGGGCATCTGCCCAAAGCCAGAGCCTTGATCACTCTCCAGATCCTGCTGCTTCCATTCTTTATTTGATTTAGTTGTTAGGTCCCCAAATCCAGAAGCTATCCTTTTTTTTTTTTTTGAGACAGAGCCTCAAGCTATCCCCCTGGGTAGAGTGTTGTGGCGTCACAGCTCACAACAACCTCCGACTCCTGGGCTCAAGCGAGTCCCTTGCCTCAGCCTCCCAAGTAGCTGGGACCACAGGCGCCCGCCACAACACCTGGCTATTATTATTATTATTTTTTTTTTTGTGGTTGCACCTATCATTGGTGCTTTGGTGGGCCCAGGCTGGATTTGAACCCGCCACCTTA
>CAUYQV010058715.1:0-10482 GCA_963574575.1 Galagoides demidoff | reverse complement strand
ATATCAAAACTACTTTGAGATATCATCTAACTCCAGTAAGATTAGCCCATATCACAAAATCCCAAAACCAGAGATGTTGGTGTGGATGTGGAGAAGAGGGAACACTTCTACACTACTGGTGGGAATGCAAACTAATACATTCCTTTTGGAAAGATGTTTGGAGAACACTTAGAGAACTAAAAATAGACCTGCCATTCGATCCTACAATTCCTCTACTAGGTATATATCCAGAAGACCAAAAATCACATTATAACAAAGATATATGTACCATAATGTTTATTGCAGCCCAATTCATAATTGCTAAGTCATGGAAGAAGCTCAAGTGCCCATCGACCCATGAATGGATCAATAAATTGTGGTATATGTACACCATGGAATATTATGCAGCCTTAAAGAAAGATGGAGATGGGCAGTGCCTGTGGCTCAAAGGAGTAGGATGCTGGCCCATATGCCGGAGGTGGTGGGTTCAAACTCAGCCCTGGCCAAAAACTGCAAAAAAAAAAAAAAAAAAAAGATGGAGACTTTACCTCTTACATGTTTACATGGATGGAGCTAGAACATATTCTTTTTAGCAAAGTATCTCAAGAAGGGAAGAAAAAGTATCCAATGTACTCAGTCTTACTATGAAACCAATTTATAGCTTTCTTATGAAAGCTATAACTCAATTATAGCCCAAGAAGAAGGGAGAGGGAGAGAAGGGGAGGGGGAAGATGGGTGGAGGGAGGGTAATTGGTGAGACCACACCTACGGTGCATCTTACACGAGTACATGTGAAATTTACTAGGTGTAGAATATAAATGTCTGAACACAATAACTAAGAAAATGTCATGAAGGCTATGTTAACCAGTTTGATGAAAACATTTCAAATTGTATGTAAAACCAGCACATTGTACCCCACGATTGCATTAATATACACAGCTATTATTTAATAAAAAAGAGAGAGAGAACATGATCAAATATATTTCATTTGGAAAAAAGCATTACAGTGAGAAATAAAGGCCAACAGAGAAAAACTACTTATGCTAGCTAGCCAACCCATTATCTCCCCCATAGGCAGATCTATGTGGGAGGCCACATTTTAATCAAGGGGTTGCTTGGTGACCACAGAACCCAGACCAAAGGGCTTAACTAGATGGTTCTAATGTGGAAAGACAGCAAGCAAGTCAAGCCTGATGTATCATCTCCACTGCAGTGATAAACTGGCTGCCCCAAATACAGCCTTCAAAATAGCCCAGCACACCTACGTGTTCCAGGAATCCATTCTGAAATTGTTTGATTCCATTGCCCTGGACCCTCCTTGCTTGTGTACCACTTATACACTCATCTGGCCATGTCTCTGGTTGACACTAAACTGTCAGCTCCCCAACTCAGCTTTACATCCTTTTGTGGTCTGGTGTCTGACCCTCTGTGTTAGCATTTGCCTTTGGTCTCCTAGAGGCTTAATCTGCAGCTTTTCCCTAATGCCTTTCAGTTTGAACTTATTCTTTGCTAATTCTGCTAAGCTTCCAGGGGTCCTTGACTCTCCTTGTCCCACTCCTGGGGTAGAGGCAAGATGTGGGGATTCAGATGTGCACTTGCCAAGGGTAATTTCAGACAATTCAGTCAGTTGAGCAAGGGCCTTTGGCTTGGGCCCTGACAACTCTTTCTCTCAAATTCCTATTTCTCTGTGTCTAAGTTAAAAAGACAATGCTTGATTTTAAAAGCCTTAATAGCTTGCAACTTACAGTTCGAAAGGCACTGAAATAGGACTCTCAGATTGCAGTTAAGAGAAACTCCTAAGAGCTAGTAAAGACACATGGTTACTGGGCGGTGCTTGTGGCTCAGTTAGTAGGGCGCCAGCCCCATATACCGAGGGTGGCAGGTTCAAACCTGGCTTCGGCCAAATTGCAACAAAAAAATAGCCAGGAGTTGTGGCAGGCACCTATAGTCCCAGCTACTCGGGAGGCTGAGGCAAGAGAATCGCCTAAGCCCAGGAGTTGGAAGTTGCTATGAGCTGTGTGACACCATGGCACTCTACCCAGGGCGATAAAGTGAGACTCTGTCTCTACAAAAACAAACAAAACAAAAAAAACCATGTTTACTATGGTGGGAGAGAAGACAGAAAGATGGTTTCCTTTGGAGGAGATTGGCTGGGTTGCATTAGGAGGGGCTGGAAATGTCCTACGTCTTGAACAGGGTACACATACATAGGTGCATGCAAAAATATGTGCAATTCGACTTACACACTTAGGATGTGTATACTTTATTATAATGCTACAGAGATAGCTCATGGATTCAAGAGCAAAACTGTATCTGGGCCTCAGGATGGGACTGGAACCAGGGGCAGTAATCTAGTATGAGCACTGGGAGTACAGGGCTGTGAACTCAGGCAGATTTGAAACCTGGTTCTGCTACTTGCTAGCTGGGGAAAGCAACATAACCTTTCTGAGCCCCACTTTCCTCATTTTAAACATGAGGATAATGTATTTTAAGACCATGCAATGAACTAATGGATATAAAGCAGTTGCTCAGTGCCTCGCGTACCTTAAGTATTCAGTAAGTGGGAATTGTACAGACTCTAAGTGCCTTCTCTCTCTCTCTCTCTGTACATATCTGCTTCAGTATTCCCTCTGCATACTGGCTCGCTCTGCTTTCTGGGCCCAAAGAGTGAAAAATAGTGCTCTTAAGCTCTCAGTCCATATGATACAGTTCCAGCCACAACTGGAACCAAGGCAGGGGGAAGGGGACAGGAGGACAGGTGGGGCCCAGTATGATTGCCTGGCATTCTGCTGGGAGTTGAATTGTGCCCCCCCAGCAAAGATATGCTGAAGTCTTAACCCCTAGTAGCTCAGAATGTGATCTTATTTGGAGACAGGGTCTTAACAGAAGTAATCAAGTGAAGGAGCTCAGGAAATTTCATCCCCAAATATGATACAGCATATTTTAAATTAAAGGCCCTTGGAGATCAACAGGCTTTGGAAGGGGCTTCCCCTCTAGCTGCATAAACCAGAGGGACTCATCAAAAAGAATAATTCACTTCCCTTCCCTGTTATCTCACTATATTGCAGGGAAAGAAGTTCAAGAATGCAAACAGACCTGGCCCAAATCATTTTACATATAATTCCTGTCTCCCAGGTTAATTTAATTTGCAAAGACAATTATTTACAAGTCAATCTGTTTCTCCCATCCACTCACTCTCCCTAACAACCATTTATTGCCCCTAAACAGAATTACCTACATTCTTCATCTCCCCTACCTCTGCTTTTATTTATTTATTTATTTATTTATTTTTGGGACAGAGTCTCACTTTGTCACCCTCGATAGAGTGCTCTGGCATCACAGCTCACTGCAACCTGTAACTCTTGGGCTTAAATGATTCTCTTGTCTCAGCCTCCCAAGTAGCTGGGACTACAGGCACCCACCACAACACCTGGCTATTTTTTTGAAGTTGTCATCATTGTTTAGCAGGCCTGGGCCAGGTTCAAACCCACCTGCCTTGGTGTACGTGGTTGGTGACCTACCCACTGGGGTATGGACGCTGCCTCATCCTCACCTCTAAAAGGAGTATATATAAATTTCTGGGCTCTACTAGGATATGGGGTAGTCACTCTGTGACTCTCCCTTTGCTTATAGTAAATAAACCTTTTTCTCTTACCCATCAGCCTTAATTGTGAGTTGATCTTTCAGTGAACTTTCTGGGAAAGGGGATGTTTTCCTTTTTGCCCTCACACAAGCCAAGGAGCACCAAAGACTACTGGCAAACCACTAGGAGCCCAGAAGAGGCAAGGAAGGATTTCAGAGGGACTGTGACCCTGACAACTCTTTGATTTTGAACTTTTAGGCTCAGAACTGCAAAACAATACATTCTTGTTGTTTTCAGTCGCCTAGTTTGTGGTGCTTTGTTACAGCTGCCCTAGGAAGCCAATACAGGGCCAGCCCTTGGAATCTTAGCCCACAGCAACCTCAAATTCTTGGGCTCAAGCAATCTTCTTGCCTCAGCCTCCTGAGTAGTTGGAACTACAGACACCTGCCATGCCTCTCGATTAGTTTTTTTTTTTTCTATTTTTAGTAGAGACAGGGTATCGCTCTTGCTCAGGCTAGTCTTAAACTCCTGAGCTCAAGCAATCCAACCCCTAGGCCTCCCATAATGCTAGGATTATAGGCATGAGCCACCGCACTGGCCAAGCATTGTCTTTCTAATAAAATAGAAAATATCAGAGTGTATCGTAAGGGTATTATTTTGAAACTTTCATGATACTATTGTGTGTGTGTGTATGTATGAGTGTGTATACACTGGATCATAATGAAAAATGCATTTCTAGGCCAGGTAAGGTGGCTAACTCCTGTAATCCCAGCACTCTGGGAGGCTGAGATGGGCAGATCGCTTGAGCTCAGGAGTTCGAGACCAGCCTGAGCAAGAGTAAGACCCTATCTCTAAAAAATAGCCGGGAGTTATGGTGGGCACCTGTGGTCCCAGCTACTCCGGAGGCTGAGGCAAGAGAATCACTTGAGCCCAAGAGTTTGAGGTTGGCTCGGCGCCTGTGGCTCAATCGGCTGAGGCGCCAGCCACGTACACCTAAGGTGGCAGGTTCGAATCCCCAGCCCGGGCCCGCCAAACAACAATGATGGCTGCAACCAAAAAATGGCCGGGCCTTGTGGTGGGCCCCTGTGGTCCCAGCTACTTCGGAGGCGGAGGCAGGAGACTCACTTGAGCCCAGGAGTTGGAGGCTGCTGTGAGCTGTGATGCCATGGCACTCTACCCAGGGGGACAGCTTGAGGCTCC
Organism: Galagoides demidoff; assembly: GCA_963574575.1. NCBI lineage: Eukaryota > Metazoa > Chordata > Mammalia > Primates > Galagidae > Galagoides > Galagoides demidoff. The sequence continues at coordinate 5,720 of CAUYQV010058715.1, read as the reverse complement.
ATCTCAAAAAAAAAGAGTTTGAGGTTGCTGTGAGCTGTGATGCTATAGCACTCTACCAAGGGTGACATAGTAAGACTCTGTCTTAATAAAAAAAAAAAATCTGACCTCTTGGGGGTTCTGGGAAGAATTATATTCATAAAAATTCAGTTTGATTATTTCCAGAGCTTCTGTGAATTTTGACAGAACTACACAGTCCTTTAGCTGGTATCCCTCTATAAGGGATAATACCACTTTATATTTGTATATTTTAGTTTTCAAGAGTCTCTCACACAGATCCTGAACAACTCCAGGAGATCAGAGGAGCAGGCTATTACTATTCCTTTTTCCCATGTTTCTACAGATTTTGGGTACCCGACACAGAGCTTGCTCTCTTTAGGACACTCTATCAGTTCCTCCTGATTGATCTAATCCTTCCATTTGTCCAGGTTTCTTTTCTTCTATCCTGAGACCAGAGGAAAGCTGGGAAGTGTTCTGAACACTTTAGAACCATATCTCAGATCTTTAACTAAGTTCAGCTAACTCACATCTCAGTCCATGTGAGAAGACTGAGATGAAAAAGCTGACTCCCTTCCTCAGTGTGGGGACTGCTCTTGGGAACCCTGGGGGAGGATTTTCTAATTCTTAGAATTTTTATTACACCAAGACATCTTATCCAAGTCAGCAGTGGCTCCTTAATGCTTCATGAAATGTAAATTCTGGGACAGACAGCACTGACTCCATTGCCAATTTATTCATTCTTTGGGTGTCTCCAGTGAGATAGCAGCAGACCTCAGTCATGGCTGCTTCTGTGTAACTTACTGTGCCTATGTGTAAACATTAAACATATGGTCTTTGACTGACTGATAGAAAATACTAAGGAAAATAGGAACTCTCGAACTTAGTTAAAGGTCTCAGATACAGTTCTAAAGTGTTCAGAACACTTCCCAGCTTTCCTCGGGTCTCATGAGAGAAGAAAAGAACCCTGGACAAATGGAAGGATTAGACTGATGTGGTGTCCTGAAGAGAGCAAGCTCTGAGTCGGGTACCCAGAATCTGTACAAACCTGGCAAGGAAACTGAAAAGGCGCAGCCTTAGACTTCATAGTCAGTGAGTGGAGGTGTTTGCATTAGGCATTTCCCCAACCATCAAACTGCTAACCCAACTCCAGCCACAACCCACTTGCTGTGTGTCTCACCCAAATCACTCTCTGGGAGTCTCTGAGTCTTGTATTTAATATGGGCACAAGACCCAGGGGGGTGTGGAAGCCGTGCCTGTGAGAGCCAACTGCACCCACCTCTGCCCAACTTAGCCTTCAGTGATGTTATTTTGGTGACTTGAAATTGGTCATGCAGGAGTATTTACACCATGGAAATTGGCAAAAACTACAAAGCAGAGCTTCTTGATATAAATCTATGTGGAGACCTGGTTACTAAACATTGAGCAGCTCTGAGACTATCAATCCCTCCACAATTGTTGACAGCATTAATTGAAACTAGTTCTGTCACTGGCTGGGACCCACAAGGGATCCAATCCAAGGGAAGTGCTCATTTTCATGATTAGATGCTGTGGCAATAGTCATAATCCCGTCCTCTCTCTTTATGTAGACTCAGGGATAGACCCTAATTCCATTTCTGACTTTGGGCAAATTTACTTTTCCTCTGTTTACCTGAAGTCTCCCTTGTTCCAGAGGGACAGGAGACAGCAATTCCCTGGCTGTCCTGCAATCTTTTCTCTACAGGAATTTTAACAAGAGCACCAGCCATGAGAGCACACTCTAAATTAAAAAAAACAAACAGAAAAAAACTATCCCATGGCTTTACTCAGCCTATTTGGACCTGACACCCCAGTTTCTGGTTTTTGGCTTTTGAACCAACAGTTCACATTAAAACAACCCTCATCAAACAGCTGGGAACTCCCCCCCCCCCATATTTCCTGGAGTTTGTCCTCATTTAAATTTAAATGATTCCTGTTCCAAAGTGACTGAGATAAACTAGAAGAACTGAGAGGCTCTCTCTTTCCTTCCAAATTAGGTAAAGGAAACTCATGGACTCTCCAGAAAATCCCTAGGAGCCAGATTATGAACTATAGAGCCCTGAAATGTTCCCTCCAAATTTCCAGAAATTAAAGATTTCCTGGCATGTCAGAGCTAGAAGGGCCCTGTAGGGGGATCTCATACAGGGAGAGACCTCTCCTTTAATAAGGGAGGAAAGGGAGGTCCAACACTTGTCACCTGCCCAAGGGGGCACAGTTGGCTATATGAGGGAGCAGAAGGGACTTGGGTCTCTTCCCACTGCACCATGGTGTGGAGGATGCTAATCCATTTTTCAAACTCAAGAGTATCGACATCAAAGCAAATTCTGTCTGACCTCAGGGGTTATCTTTTGTAAACATCTACTAATTGGTTTTGCCAACCTGAGACCTTTATGGTCTTTCCATCTAATTTCCCTTGTTCAGTGCACTTCTTCCTCTATAAAAATATCCATCTTTCCTCCCTGTCACATAGATACTCTCTCATGGCACCTCCTTTCAGCTGCTCCCTCTTCAGAGGCTGTAAAGCTGTCAGCTCCCCCAGTGACAAGAGCCAGGCCATAGCTCTCTGTCAGCTCTTCCAAATGGGGTTATGTGTGAGTGTCCCAAAGACTGGCTGTCTCTGAAAGCTGATGGACCAAAGATGGGGGCTGGGTGTAGAATCTGCTGGTCTCCTGGAGCAGGGACCCTGCCCAAAGGAAGGACCCCAGACTCACTCCCACCACCTGTGCTTGTGTCCAGTGGTCCAGCAGTGGTCCAGAAGGCAACTGCTAACGAGTTCTTAGAACCTTCCAGGAATTTTTGAAACAAGATTGGGCAGTGTTTTTCTATTATGAAATGATTTTATGTTAATACAAAACTGCTCATTTTTCAAGAAATCAACATTAGGCTAAATGTCATCCCATCCCTATTAGTGAGTTTATTTCCCTTTCTTTGGATGAGTAACACTAATTTTGAGAATAATTAAAGCAACGTGGTATTGACTCATGTGCAAGGGTGATGCTTTATGTGAGGATGGGATGTTGGTATGATTTTGTTTCTTTAATAGAAAAAGACTGAACATAACCAACTATACTTCTTTTTTGTCCCTTTTGAATCCCCACATGATATTACAAATATACTTGAAGCCAGTAGTTCTCCAACTGGAGCATGTCTTAGACTCACATGGAGGGGTATTAACACTAAGTTCTGCTGGGTCTCAACCCCAGATTTTCTGGTTAGTAGATCTGGGTTGGTTGGAGCCTAAAAATCTAACATGGTCCCAGGTGATGCTGATGCTACTGATCTGATGACCACACTGCTCTAAAGTGCAGGAGCTAATTTAACAAGTCCATGTGCAGAACACACAACACAGTGGTGCCTGATTTCTGCACAGGCAGTGTGCACTTCTGAATATGGACGAGGGCTGTGGCCATGTGTGAATTTTAAAGAGTAATTCATAGCCCAGCATTGGCCTGGGACAGGCAGCATGATCTGTCAGGGTGAGAATCATGTGTCAGAGAAGTGCTGTCATCTGTGAAGATTCCATGGCAAGAGTAACATATACTTATTGAACATCATTTAGTTTCTACTTAAAGGACTGTCTGTCAAGGAGGGGAGACCTGGCTCTGAATTTGTCAGGAAATCTATGCTACTTCAATTTTTCAGCATGGAAGAATAGAAATCAATGTTACTTAAATTATGGGTCACATCTTATAGTAGAACATTTGTGGTTTCAGAATCAAAAGACTAGGGATTACATATTAGTTCCACCACTTACCAGCCATGTGGCTCACTTTTTCTCTTCAAGTCATGTTGTGCAAAAAGAGGAAACTCATAATCAGTCAACATGGTTGATAGGAGGGCTGGCAACTGTGTGTATATAAAGTTCATGCAGAAGGGATAGATCCCATATGAACCTCTGAAGAATTAGCACATGTGTTGGGGTCATGAGCAGCAAAGGAAGTGGTAGTAGGTGTGCAGCCTCTTCTAAGTCTCAGACATTCTGCTCTGCTATGGACCTTTTGGCACTGCTAAGCCAAAAAAGACCTACCCATACAACATGTAGCTTGTGGGTGAGAAAGACCACATATCACATACCCTGAAGTGGTCTTTATAGTCCAACTACAAGCATGCACTCTCTTGAGGGAGATACACCAACACATGCACACTCCAAAGCAAAACAAAACAAACCTACCATCCTTCATTTCTACAACTTCCCCCATGGCTCCTTCTTCAATAACCCAATCATTGTTAATAATCATCTCTTACCTTTTTGTTTCTATCAAATGGGCCAAGCCCATCATGACTTTTCATAGTCTCTCAGGCAACTCACATCTTGAAAAGTTCATGCTTAGGCTGGTAAATCATAAGCATGGTTTATGCTCCCCTCTTCTCCAGGGGGTTTCTCTAAAACAGTTTGTATACACAGCACATGGATTTTCTTCTCAAACTGGTGAAAGAATGGGGATCTGGAAATAACTCTACTCTTAATTAAGTACTATCTGAAAATGTTGTGGTATTAAATACACAGAATAAATATCAGTGACCCCAGACTTGGAAGACATAGCAGAGAATGACTCATTGCTGAAAATGTCACAACTAGGAAACACAGGATGCATATAGGACTTCCTTAAATCCTGTCTGCTACCAGGATGAGGCTGGGCAACAGGGACTAAATGAGAAAGTGCCCAAATGCCTGCTTCATAACAATGTAGAACTTCCCCATAACCATTAAGACAAATCTTCAGAGATATACAACTTTACTGCAAGCAAAGAAGAGAGTTCACTAACATGAATCATCCATCCTCTGAGAGCAAAAATAAAGTCTGCATTAGTTATCTATTTATGCATAACTAATTACCTACGAATTTAGCAGATCAAGATAACAATGAGCATTTAAGGTTTCTGAGGGACTGTAAAACAGTGAATGGGTTTGGTACACATCTGTCATGAATTGCAAACTGTTGACCAGGACCACACACACAGGGAGACTGGAATGGGGCTGGAGGATTCTCTTCCTGAATAATTAGCTCGCATGGCTGGAGACAGGGGGCCTTAGCTTCTTACTTGTTGTTGGTAGAAGACCTCAGTCTCTTGCCATGGGGTTCTCTCCATAAGGTAGCTTGGCTTTCCTCATGTGATTTGGATTCATCTAAAGCCAAATTATCCAAGACAACAAAACAGAAGATGCAAAACCTTTGGCTCACTGTCTTTTTTGCAATATTCTATTAGTTACATGTACCAGTCCTATTTAACTATTCAGTGTGAGAGAGGACTACAGAAGACAGAAAGTAGAGATAATTTGAAAACATTTTGAGGCTGGAGGCGTAGTTAGGAGAATTATTTCTGAGAAAATAGCAATAATTAAGCAATTCCTTACAATACCTTATTCTCTGGCTCTATCTTACTCTTCTATAAGTTATGGTCCCCAAAGATCTAGATCAATACACAAGCAAGTAAAAACTAAAAACTGGCCAACCCAACAGATATGGTGTGATGCTGTCTGTGTATGAGGTTACACATTTAATGCTTCATACCTTACTGCTAAATATCACTACTGTCACCTTAGAAGTATTCCCCTTGGGAAGCTCTGCACTGATGCCAGTGCCTAGTCCACCTTTCAAAGCAATTTTGGAACTCTTTTTCTGGAACAGCCACCAGAGTTATTGTTGGAGTATGTATAATTGGTATCCCAGAAAGCAAAGAGAGAGAAGGTGGCAAAAGAAATATGT
>CAUYQV010058711.1:0-15012 GCA_963574575.1 Galagoides demidoff | reverse complement strand
GAGAGTTGGGAAATATAATGGCTTTCGCATGAGTTTTTTTGGTTGTTTTTATAAATTAATCTACAACGGGGACAAAGTTATACCCTTTATCAAAAAAAAAAAAAAAAAAAAAAAAAAAAAAAAAAAGAGAGAGAGAGAGACCCTGTCTCTACCAAAAACAGAAAAACTAGCTGGATGTTGTGGTGGGCACACCTTGCTAGCTAGTTGGGAGATCGAGGAAAGAGGATTGCTTAAGCCCAAGAATGTGAGGTTGTTGTGAGCTATGATCCCACAGCACTTTACCCAAGGAGAATGAGATTGTCTCAAAACAAACAAAAAGCAGCAAAGATCCTTTTATAATTCCAAACTTGATTTTAGTGAGATAAGACTTCACAACATTTCTGCAAAATACCTTTTTTGAGACAGGGTCCCACTCTGTCACATGGACTAGAGTGCAGATGCACCCAGAGCTCACTATAACTGCAAACTCCTGGGGTTTAACAATCCTCCTGCCTCAGAGTCCCAACCACGTGGCAGGGGTTAAGAGGGATGTGTATTTCCCTTGCTTAGGCTCTTCCGGAACTCCTGGCCTCAAGCAATTCTCATGCCTTGGTCTCACAAAGTACTAGGAATACAAGCATGAACCATGATGCCCAGCAAAATATCTTTATTATAAGGTATTGTGATATACTTTGCTGGAGCTGATTTGATACACAACATAGCTTACATCAAACTGGTTAACATAACCATCACCTCACTTATTTGTTGTGGTAAGATATTCTAGCTGCATTTTAAGCTAATATTCAAGTATGTTTATAGCCATGCCCCATCAAAAAATAAAATGCTAAAACGAACCAATCAGGACAGGCTGCCCTAATGCAGTCTTTGAAAGCTAGCTTTTAATAAATACACTTTTAAATTTAGCAACCTGTTAGTATTTTATCTAATTTCAAAAGCAACACAGACTTCATGCCAATATTTCCCAAGTAAAATAGAAATATATTTTCCCAGTAAGGAAGCAATCATCTTACTTCTGTGATAAAAACAAACAAACAAAACAAGGAGTAAAATAGCGTTGTTTACCACTCTGCTCCCTTTCATCCCAATTTATAAAAGTCAACACACTTTCTAAGTCACTAAGCAAATAAACCCTTGTTACCTGGAGGCTTCTCTGAAAAGTATGTCTATATCTAGCTTACAAAAAATACAAATGGACTATTTCACATACACATAAGAATATGAGTTTGAACGGTTGAAGATACTTTGCAAGTCTGTTATTTTAAAATACTAATTTCATCAAGATTTTATATCTTTAAAAAATAAGATGTTTTGTCTTAAAACCACAAAAAAATTTAATACCAGAAATATCATAAAATTTAAGATCTTGTGATTAAATACTAAGACCTTTTTTTGTTGCCTGGGCTGGAGTGCAGTGTAATCATAGCTCACTGTAACCTTGAACTCCCAGGTATTGGCCTCTCAAAGTGCTGGGAATATAGTCACTATGCCTGGCCTAACATCGGCAACTATCTTATGATTTTTATGCTGTAATGTTGTTTCCATCCATGTGGGTAGTAGTCAAGTTGGTACTATTTTCAAAGGTGAAACTTCAATCCCTACATAATCCCCTAAAGACACTTTAAATTAAACTACAAATTTTAGGTAATGAGATCAAATTAATTAGTATGAAGGCCCAAACTCTTAATTTATTTCTCAACAAGGGCATCTTCCTTTTTCAAAGTTAAACAAAGTAAAAGGGAAAACAAAGAAGTCAGGAACGATAATAGCATTGAATACTGTTCTTTCCAGAGCTCTGTATAGAACAATAATTTTGTTAAAATTATAGAAAGTTATTTTGGGGAAAATGCAATATAAAAAATAAATTTACATCCTTTCCTTAATTTATATTCTTTCCTTGGTTCATAGCAATATCTTTTAACTACTTAATGCCATACCTCAAATTATGCTGAAATATTTAAATGTAGCTAACTTGGGATACGTGTATCAAAATATAACAATAAAAATTAGGTTGTCATAATAAAAATATTTAATGTGATTAGATCATGTTTGAAATATGCAGAGATTGAGAATTTTCAAATTCATAAAATACTTTAGAAGAAGCAATGGAAATATCAGCATATCACCAGTGATTAACATTCAATTAGTCTGTATGATGCCTTTCAAATATATTTTGCATCTATGATTAAAATTACAATGATATTACAGTGGCAGTAGTAAAATGGCACTGCACTGTACAGAGATTATAATACAAACCTTGCTTGTTAACATAGTAGCCACATAATATCTTTAGGCAACAATCACATCATATTATAGTCTTATTCTGATACCATTACATCCTATAAAATTATTACTTTTGTCACAGTCTGGTCATATTAGGTTTGTTATAATTTGAGTCAAGTATCCTTTTAGACTAACAGTATAGTCTGAATTCTTTATATGTATACACATTAGCAGTCAAATGTTGTACCTTTAAATGCTTTAATGAAAAACAATTGCAAAGTGCTCCATAGGACCACACACACACACAAATCAAAATACAAAAACGTCGGTAAACAGTTAACAACTAAAATACTTCTGGACACATTTATTCTTCAAAATGTATTATTATGTGAACTTCAACTTCCAAGCTCTTTAAGAATTGGATACATGCAAAATACAGTATATTTCAAATTATTCAGCAACTGATACCATTTTAATCATCTTAATACCAATTTTTAGCATACACTTGTTATAATCTAATATAGTACACTAAGATCCCCTACTCCCAAGCATATATGAAAAAATTTTAAATTACGTTTAAATTTATATCTGTAAAAACACATGTAGAAGGTGTTTTCATAGGCTATGGTCAAAATCTTAGGTTCAATAAAGGGTCAAAGATCCAAGGAAAGAGTTCTCAAAAATTTGAGACAAGTGTAACAGTGCAAAGAGCACTAGATTTAGAGTCTAAAGATCAGCCCTCATGATCATTAGTTTGATCGTCACTTAAATTTCTGAGTCTACTATTTCTAGACTTCAAAGGCAACTCTGTCATGTTTCATAATCTTCTGCCTAGGTTTTTTTTTATTACACATTATTTTTCTTTTAATCATGTATTTATTGAGAAACTGCTAAGTGCCAGTTCTCCTAGCCAGAACTGTGCTAGGCAATTTTGTTATTCTAATGAGGAACTGAAGATATAATGTCAGGAATGTAACCTTTTTATTTGGAGTTTTAATATCAAGTGAACAAAGTTATATATTCCCAGTGAATTAAAAGTATAGATATAAATGAATTAGGAATAGCTTCCAAATTTTAAGTTCAAATGTAATGGGACCGAGTGAGCCTCACAAGGGAGAAAATGGTGAAATAAACCTTTGATTTCAACTAGATATTTTAAGTCATTTCTGTTTAAACTACCAGGCAATGCAAGAGGACAAGGGACTTGAAACCATTAAGTTAAAATACTTAATAATACACATAGACATAGCCAAGATCCAGTTAGGAAATGAAATAACAGAATTAAGGAGCCATACTCTTTCTTGTAGGTTTGCTTTGTTAGTGTCTTCTGCACTAAACCTATTTGAAATGTCTACTCTGAGTGAAAAATAAGAGAGACAAAATGCCTAGTGAAGTACAAGAACAAGAAATGGCAATTGTAATATCTGATTAAAGTGTACAAGACCTAACACACATCACAGCCTATGAAAAAAGTTACAAAATGCAAATATGCACTGTTTTAATAAAGCAGCAGATAGAAATTAATCCACACACTTTATTAACACAGTACGTCTTGTCCTACCAATTTAATCTGTTCCATCCTTTTAACAGTCGCAAAACAAGCATATTTTCAGCAGACTTCTCATAAAAAGTTCCAGAGATTTCAAAGGAAAGCCTAGATCTAAAGTGTGGTTGGAATTTAAAGATATCAATGGGAATGTAGCGGGAAATCAACCCTTGGAAGCAAAATGCCTACATTAAAAAAATAACAACAATACAGTATATACACAAAGATTTAAGCAAATATGGGTATGATTACCTCAACATCAACCACAGGCTGCAACCAAATTTTTAACATAAACCTTTAACATCCCCTCTCTTGAAGTCAATAATATGGTTTCAGATTTAGAACGAGGAGATAAACAGTCTGGAGGTGAAAGAAGGGAAATCGTTTTTTTTTTTTTTTGCATTTTCACGAAGACTATCTCCCTTTCACATTGTACGTTACTGCAAATGTACTTGGGGTGAAGTACTAGGGATTGGCAGAAGAGTGTATTCAGAGACCAGGAGGTTATCCTGAGAGCAGGTCAAACCATCTCCATTCATTAATGCTTCCTCTTGACTAGGAAGCATTTTAGGGTAAAGAACATGCAGGGACCCCGCCGCAGTCTAAAGGAGCTGGTGGGTACCGGGAACGATTATAGAAACTGGGGGTCATTAAAGCATGTTTAGTCAAGAGCGCTTATAAGTCCTCTACACAACCCTTCCTCCCCTCCATCTCCATCAGAGGAGGCTATTCTCTCCACGTCCAAAGACGTAGGGGTCAGAGAAATGTGGGGTTCAAGTGGCTCCCCCGGCAGGTCCCTTCCCTAAGTTTTCCCACGGTTGAGCCCAGGTTTCCGTTCTGAACCGACCTAAGAGCTGGTCCAGGGCTGGAAGCCCGGTTGATACTAGCAGCTGTCCATTCCGCACCGACGGTCGCGTGCCCGCAATGGACATCAGTCGAGGGCCGCCACTGTCGGCCCCGCCGACTCTAGGACCTCTCCTCTGGAAACTGGTGACGTTACTCATGGCGGCTGCAGCAGCCAAAGACCCGGTACTCCCAGCGTCAGCGCCGCAGGTTGCTTCTGCCGCCATCTTGGAGATTCCCGTGTTGACCCAATAGGCACTCTGGGAACTCTTAACAGCCGGCCTGTCAGGGCCAGCCCCAAACTCCCGCCTCCTTACCCTACCGCTGCTCTTGTAACCAATAGGACTGAGTCTTTCCTCCGGAGTTAACCAATCGCATGCCATATTGCTGAAACGCGAGCTTCACGTAAGGACGGCCAACTTCAGCGGGGCTTAGGTGAGACAGGGCCGTCTGCGCTCTCGGTGAGGGTATTTCGGGGTTCTATGGGGACAGAGGTGGGTAGAATCATTTAACGTTTCTCTTGTTTTGAGTGCCTTCCCGTACGTTGAATTAAAGATAAGGTTGGCGAAGCGAGAAGCCCTCAGGACTGAACCGTTGCTAGTGGGAGCTCGCACCCGTCTCCGCTCCATAGTAAAGAGAGGAGATACTTTTCCCTGCCCCTTTCTCATATCTTTATGAGAGAAAATTCACTCCGCCTTCTCCCTGAAGTTCTTTTCCGAATTTTGGGTTATATCGAAAGGGTTGAAATTGTCACCTTAATGAGTTACTTGCTTAGGGGCTTAGTAAGCGGGTTGGATTTAGACCTTAGAGTGAACAGACTTTTTAATCTCTGAGGAGATTTGGCTTTTCTCTGACAAACTCCTGTGACAAGTCGCGGTGAGAAACTTTTGTTGATTTTAATTAGTGCTTCTGAAAGTCTTGGATCATCTTTCCCTAAGCAGTGTGAATGACAGGTGTTACTTTGACAACCTTGTTCACACATTTAATTGTCGTTTGCTGTTAAAGCAGCTGCAAATAACAAAATGATTTAGGTTTCTTCCCCCCCCCCCCACAAGGGGTAAGAATAATTAGATATGTATGTACTCTTCAAAACTTGTGAATCGAGAGTTTTCTCATTAGAATATGAGTGCCAAAAAGGACATGTAATTTAGAGCTGCATTTTTTGACTTAAAAATTTTCTCAAACCTGAAAGGCGGGGAGGGGATGCGTGGTAAGTGATTTTTGAAGGCATTTATGATTGACAAACGTCTAAGCTCAGACAGAACTCCCAGAACTCATTACGGCCCTATGAAGTTATTGACTTTGGCAGTGATCTGTGATACCTTAGAAAATACGTGCAAACCTCATTGAAATTCTTACCACTGAATTGTTTAAAATCTCAGTGACCTGTTGAAACTTTTTGACTGATTCATAATTGCAACTGTAGTTTTTCATCTTTGGAGGCTTTACATTTTTTTTTCTTTTTAAAGAACCATGTTCAGAGGAAAAAAAAACTTACTATATCAGTTGGAAGCTTTGGTGAAGTTTGCTTTCATTAAATCTTTAAATCACTCAGTAAATAGCTGTTGAATGAGTGATTGCCCTCTACTTAGACCTAATTTTTTTATTTTAGACTTATACTGATAAAAATGATGTCATCTGAGGGAGATAAGATTACAGATTATAATCTTAAGATTACAAGAAAATAACATAGCTCTTAAACCGTATATATTAAATTGTGCTATTGTGCTAATTTTGCCTTGTAAATAAACAGGGAGAACAAAAAAGTGATAAGCAGTTCAATATTAAATAGAAACTTATCGAATATTTTTAATGCTCTGAAAACTTTGAAATACTACATATAATCATTTTAACAGATAACATTGTTTTATTATGTACAACATGATGTGTTAAAGTATATATAAATTATGGAATGGTTAAATCTAGCTAATTAACAATGTGTTACCTCAGTTATTTTATGGTGGTAAGAACACATAACATCCACTCTCTCCATTTTTAAGAATGTACGAGGGCTATCTGGAAAGTATCCAGTCATGTAATATTAAAAATAGAGACCTGCACATCTGGATACTTTCCAGATAGTCCTCATATATTCGCAAAAACTATTGTCATCTTGCTGTAAATTCATGCTGTACAATAGATTCTTGAAATTTATTTCTCCTCCCTAAATGGAATTATGCATCCTTTGACTAAGATCTTTCTGTACTTACCTTCCACATAACTACTACAGCCTTTGGTAACTATTATTACACTCTCTACTTCTAAAAAATCAACTCTTTTAGATTTTACATATGCGTGAGATGGTGCAATATTTAGCTTTCAATTCCTGGCTTATTTCACTTAACAATGAAATAATTCATTTTTATAGGCTTCTTGCCACATATTCTCATTTCCTATTGTATTTACCTAATCCATTAGTTTTCTCAAGGTGATGGTAGCAGTGCTTTGTCTCATTACTTGAACTGAAAAATTATTTTCCAACTTTGACTATAATTTAGGAAGCATGACCTATATACACAACAAAGTTAGTACATATCTGTGGTATAACACTATTATAGAAGAAACTAATGATTAATGTCTTTTTTTTCTTTACGAAGATAAAACTTTTGCTCTCAAATAATTCCAAGTACTTGAACATGCTATCACATATTAGATAGAGCTGGATATGAAACATCAGAATAAAGTATTTATGGAAGAGTTAAAAGGATACATTTAAGTATGCCATTAATTAATTAAACAATTACTTATTGAATACATACTAAATTCCAGAAATTGTGTTAAGATCTCAGGTTACCGGAGGAAAAATATTTAGTCTCTGTACTCTTTGAGTTCATGATTTGGGGAAAAATGGGTAGGCCAATAAGTTAATAAAGTACAGTTGACCCTTGAACAATCCAGGTAGGGATGCTAATCCCTGCAAGGTCAAAAATCCACATATAAGTTTTGACTGCCTCAGTACTTAACTACCAATAGCCTACTGTTGACCAGAAGCTTTATCCATAACATAAGTAGTTGAAACAATTGATTATATGTGTATGTATTACATACTATTTTCTTTTTTTATTTTAATTCATTTTGGGGGGAGAGGGAGGAGACAAGGTTTTTCTCTATAGCCCAGGCAGGAATGCAGTGGTGTCATCATAGCTAACTATAACTACTTTTAAAAAAATTTTTTGAGAAAGTCTCACTTTGTCACTCTCAGTAGAGTGCCGTGGTGTCATACATACCTCATAGCAGTCTCAAACTGTTGGGCTCAAATGATTCTCTTGCCTCAGCCTCCTAAGTAGCTGGGACTACAGGTGCCTGCCACAACACTCAGCTGTTTTTTTTAGGGATGAGGTCTCACTCTTGCTCAGGCTGGTCTTGAACTGAGCTCAAACAATCCACCCATCTTGGCTTTCCAGAGTGTTAGGATTATAGGTGTAGGCTACCATGCCCAGCTGCTAGCTGTAACCTTGAACTCCTGGCCTCAAGCAATCCTCTTACCTCAGCCTCAGTCTCCTAGCTTCCCAGTGTGCTAGGATTACAGGCATAAACCATTGTGCCTGGCCTAGGTACTATATTCTTAGAATCGAAAAGAAAATGTTTAGGCTTATTGCCTATAATCCTAGCACTCAGCGAGTCTGAGGCAGGAGGATCGCTTCAGCCCAAGAGTTTGAAATTGCTTCAAGTTCTGACATTTCAAATTCTTGGCACTCTAATCAGGGTGACTGAGTGAGACTCTGTTGAGAAAAGAAAAGAAAATGTTTAGAAAGACATAAGAAAAAGAATATACATCTACTGTTTATTAAATGCAAGTGGATCATCAGAAAGGACTTATTTTTCATCGTCCTCTTCACATTGAGTAGGCCGAGGAGAAGCAGGAAGAGGAAAGATTGGTCTTATTGTCTCAGGGGAGGCATGAAAAACAGGCACATCTTAATTTTTTGTCTTGCTTTATTTCTAAAAATATTTTTGTATGGTACCAATTTTTCCACTGATTGTTTTAGTTGCAATATCCATATCATAAAAGGGGCTATTCCTAAAAGAAGTCAGAAGCAGTGTTGGATGATTGAAATGCTTCTGTCAGACTGCTTAATTTCAGCTTGTCTTTTGGCACTGCATCTTCTACATCTTCTTCCTCATCTTTGGCACTGGTTTGGAAGTACTCGTCTCCATCAGGTCATTTTCTGTTAATTAGTTCTTGAATTTTTCTAAGATCCTTATCTTGAAACTCTTCACCCCTACCTTTTTTTTTTTTTTTTAAAGCAATTTCTTAACTGGCAAGGGACTTTGTAACCTCAGGAGCAAAGCATCAGTGAAATCAATCTAGGAAAAGGCCTTGTTGTCTAGGCCTTCTTTTGTACAACCCGAAGACTGTCAGCTTGTGTTTTTATTTTCCTGTCAAGGCTCAGTGGTTATCAGCTTTACAGATAAGGCTAAGCATTCCTGACCATAAACCTGATCATATTTGTGCAAACAGTAGAGTTAAGCTACCCCTTCCTTCCCTACAGTCTGGGGCTCATTTCTGTTCCTTGTTTATAAATGTCTTTTGTAGCATTTTTTTCCCAGAATAGGGTGCTTTCATCTACATTAAAAACTTGTTCAGTGAAGTGGCTCATGCCTATAATCCCAGCACTTTGGGAGGCCAAGGCAAGAGGATAGCTTTGAGACCAGAAGTTTGAGACCAGCTCGCGCAACATAGCAAGACCTCATTTCTACAAAAAATGAAAACATTAGCTGGGGGCAGGAGGCTGAAGCAGGAAGATGGCTTGAGCTTTAGGAGTTCAGGACTGCAGTGACCTATGATCAACCACTTCATTCCAGCTTGGGTGATAAAGGCAAGACCCTGTCACCAAGAAAAAAGAAAAACCCTGTTTAAGCAGCTATCCTTTCTCCTCAATGATTTTCTAAATGGTGTCTGGGAACTTACCTGCTTTCTCTTGGTCAGCAGAAGCTACTGCTCCCATTTTCTTGACATTTTTAAAGCTAAGCCTCTTTATAAAATTATCAAACCATCCTTTGCTGGCACTAATCTCTAGCTTTAAATCCTGCACTTTACTTTTGCTTTAAGTTGTCATAGAGTGGTCTTTCATTTTTTCATCCAAATTATTTTGGCATCTCTAAGTATACCTTTCTTTTTTATTTTTTCAGAGACAGAGTCTCACTTTGTCGCCCTTGGTAGAGTGTTGTGGCATCACAGCTCACAGCAACCTCCACCTCTTGGGCTTAGGAGATTCTCTTGCTTTGCCTCAGCCTCCTGAGTACCTGGGACTAAAGGCACCTGCCACAGTGCCTGGCTATTTTTTTGTTACAGTTTGGCCGGGGCCAGGTTTGAACCTGCCACTCTTGGTATGTGGGGCTGGCACGCTACTCACTGAGCCTCAGGTGCCTCCCAGTATGCCTTATAGTAATACCTCACCCATATAAAAGCTGATTTTCAATATAAGATAAAAAGGTACTTTGCAAAATAATGCAAGGTTTTCAGCATGTTGACATAGCTGCAGCATTGCTTTACAGATTTCCTTTTTTTTTTTTTTAACAACAATCTTTAATTTGGATTTGTTTATCTTAAAATGATGGGCAACTGCAGCTGCAGACCTCAATCTGTGGTATGGATCAAGCAATTCTACTTTTTTCTTGTAGGGTGGTTACCTTTCTCTGCTTTTTGAGAGGACTTCCAACATCATTACTGGCATTTCATGATGTTATTTGAGGTTTACGGTGTTGCATTAAACACAAAGAAAAATAAACAAGAACCCTGAGAGGTCATGTTTTACTGCTATATGCTATTTACTGGAGATTTAAACTGCTCACACTGAGATGATTAACATCTCATGGTGTTTTAAGTGGATACTTGGAACGCTTGAGCTCACTGCAATATCAACAGGGGTGGCTATGACATTATAATAGTACGTATTACCCTTAATTTTAGGCAATTATATAATAATTTATGTTTCTCTCTACTACAAATGGTACCACATACCTGGCACCACATATAGTCTGTAAGGTTTGTGTAAGTTTTCATAAATTTTCACTTTATGATAGATTCATGTATATTTTATGTTAGGAAATGGTAGACTGGTATCCACATATTTTTTGCATTCATGCCATACCGTTTTTTTATTTTTTAATATTTCTACACAGTTCATCTGTGAGTTTTTTCAAATTGTTGCATATCTCCCCCCAAATTTTCCAATTTCCCACTTCTCCTCCCCTCCCTTCCCTTTGTTGCCCTCAGATTGAGTGCTGTGGTGTCATAGCTCACAGCAACCTCAAACTCTTGGGCTCAAGCCATCCTCTTGGGAGGTCTCAGTCTCCCAAGTGGCTGGGACTACAGGCTCCTGCTGCAGCACCTGGCTAGTTTTTTTATTTGTACAGACAGGGTCTCATTCCTTAGCTCCAGCAATTCAACTGCCTTGGCATCCCAGAGTTCTAGGCTTACAGACTTGAGCCACTATGCCCAGTCATCCAATATATTTACTGAAAAAAATTTGTGTACAGAAGACCCATGCATTTCAAACCCATGGTGTTCAAGGGCCATTTGTATCCTGTAAGTGCTGTGGAGAACTTGTGATAACTCACATTTATCAAACTCAGGCTGAGAGGCGGGAGCCTTGGAAAGGTTCCCTTGAGGAAAAAGTGTTGTGCCCAGATCACATAGTTCCCAAAGACCACCAGGAGCTGAGTCCCATGCAAAAGCAAAAGGGTCTTTATTGCAGCAAGCTTGAGCTTTAACTCCCCAGGGCTCAGCTGCAGTGGATCCTGGCCAAGAGCCATGAGCTCTGGGGCGGGGGGTTTTATGGGGTTGGGATCATAGGTGGGGTTTGAGGAAGATCTGAGTATGGGGCGGCACAGGATTGGGCACTAGTGGCCCAGTGGTCTGATCACAAGGTGTGCTCTGATTGGGTGGTAGGAATCATGAGATTATGGGGAAATACCTGGCAGGGAAACTGAAACTTATTTCTTAAGATGGTGGGAGCTGCCTAAAATGGCGTTTGTCTGATTCTCTCATTCCCTCCTTGAGTTGTGAATATCTGGGCCCAATCATGGGGCTGTTTCTATGGTTGTCATTTCTATCTCATTATTCGAAAGTGGCTGGTATTGATTGCATTGACTTCTCAGTACTAATAACTGTACCGCTCCTACTCTTTCCTGCACAAACACAATGAGTTTATTAATTATGCAAGGGTCTACAGTTAGGAGTAGAAATAATAAAATTAAAGGGCCTGCCAAAGCTGTTATTAAAGTAGCTAACCAAGGAGACCGACTAAAAAGAGATTCATATCAACTCTGTTCTTTTTCTCTTTTTAGCTTGCGTTTACGCAGGCTTTCTCATACGAGGGCCATTGATTCTTTTACTACTCCTGAATAATCAGCATAGAAGCAACATTCTTCTCCTAAAGCGGCACAGAGTCCGCCTTTTTGGAGAAACAGTAAGTTAAGACCTCTGCGGTTTTGTAACACTACTTCTGATAAAGACGTCAGAGAATCTTGAAGAAGTGTTACAGGTTTTTCCAGTCTTCCTATGTCTATATCTATGGCTGCTCACAGGGCATCATAGTTCTTGTCCTGGAGAACCAGGGCAGATACTCTAGTACCTGCTCCTGCCACTCCTAGGCCTAAAAGAGTGGCTTTGGTGAGGGCTGTGGCAACTTCCTGTTTCTGGCAAGGTAGGTCTGGGTCTAAGAATCTTTGGAATATTGCATCACCTTTATAATAACTTAATCTGGGCACCAACTGTGCTAAAACAGAATAATCTTGGCTTTGGTTTAAAACACCTGAATGTATGCAGGGAGCTAATCTGGTGGAGCAAGCCCATCAAGCGTTATTCGTGGGTATCAGGTACCTGGTCCCATTCCACTGAGAGGTAGAATTACAAAGAGGCTGGTGAGAGGCAGACACTTGTCCCACACATGTGCCTTTCCCTATTACCATCTGAAGGGTAGGGTAGGGTCAGTTCTGATGCCATTGGCATGCACTTGCCTCCCCTGGGGTGGGGTTTCCTTCAGTAGCAATACCTTCATAATAGGGAGGCTGGATACTAAAACAAAGCCAACAAGCCGCTGTTAATTCAGGCTTGGTAAGATTCATCACTTGAAAAGTACTGGCTAGCAATTTCTATACTTGGTTAGAAAGTGTGGGGTGGGTCATGAGGGGATTAGTCAAAACATCTGTCTAGGAGGAGTTAATGGGGTCAGCTGGGGTGGCCAGTTTGGGAGGTTCTACTTGTGAGCTGGGGCCTAGAGCTAGGTTGGGTCCTATGGGCTTTACTGCGGGTATGGCAGGGAGCTGTTTTAATCTTTGGATGGTGAAGAGTAGCCCATTATCATATCCATTCTGATACAGTCTTAGTCCCCAGGTTTTTTTTACTTCCTATCCCTGGGCTTGCCGACCTTGTTGTGTGAAAGTGAGTATTAAGGGATTACAAGGGGGGTTGTGTTGCTGCCTCTTTGGATTTGGATGAGGTCAGTTTTGACAGGAGCATTCTAACTGAACCAACCAGTAGACTCACAATCACAAGCTGCACAGTGAAAGGCTTGTGACCCTCCAAACTGCCTTTTTTTGTCTTGGGATCTATTTGTTCCTGGGAAGACATCGAATTGGGTTTGAAGTAAAATAGCTCACTGAGATGATTCTTTACATTTAGGGAGCCATGAACCTGTCTGTCGTGAGTTCTAGGTTCTATTGGCAGGGGCACAAAGGTCAAACTGGAGGGTCGGCCACTAAGAGTTAGAAGGGTGGAGAACTGATGTCTGGCTTATA
Organism: Galagoides demidoff; assembly: GCA_963574575.1. NCBI lineage: Eukaryota > Metazoa > Chordata > Mammalia > Primates > Galagidae > Galagoides > Galagoides demidoff. The sequence continues at coordinate 1,658 of CAUYQV010058711.1, read as the reverse complement.
GTGTGCCTTGTAATGGCACTTAGAACCTTCTATGTGACGTTGACTGGGTCATGAGGACTGGGGGAAACAGTACATACAGTTAGTAGAATCAAGCTGGTGACGAAGAGCGCTTGAGTTTCAGTTTTAGGGGATTGTCTTTGTCCTGCTGGAGTTTCCATTGCAGGAGGTAATCTTCCTGGATGGCAGATGGGTCCGCAAGCCGAGCATGGGTGTGATGTATCCAGGAGGCAATGCTGCTTTGATGGTGGTCGGCATTGTGAGGATCACAATGCAGGGTCCTTTTCACCAGGGCTCTAGAGTCTCACGGCAGTGGTGCTTTATGTACACCCAGTCACCTTGACGGTATGTATGAGGTTTAGGAGTGGGGCCAGCCTCGTACAGAGATTTGAGACTATCCCAATTCTTTTTCTGCACGTGCTGGTAACATTGTAGAGAAAGAAGAAAGCCAGGGTCATTTTCTAATTCTAACAGATCAGCTTTCAAATTAGGGATGATGGGGGGGTGGGCGCCCAAACATGATCTTGAAGAGTGTCAGCCCAATCATTTAAGGGGAATTCTGGACCCTGTACAGGGAGTAGGGGAGGAGAGACACCCAGTCACCGCCAGTCTCAAGGGTTAATTTGGTCAAAGTCTCCTTCAAGGTTCAGTTCATTCTTTCTACCTGGCCTGAACTCTGGGGCCTGTATGCACAAAGTAATTTCCAATTAACCCCCAGAGCCTCCGAGAGACTCTGCACTACCTGAGAAGTAAAGGCAGGTCCATTATCTGACCCGACACTGCATGGAAGTCCAAACCTGGGCATAATGTCTTCTAACAATTTCTTTGCCACTACTTGGGCTGTCTCATGCTTGGTAGGGAAAGCTTCTACCCATCCAGAGAAAGTGTCAATGAATACTAAGACATATTTGTATCCATATTTACCTGGTTTGACTTTAGTGAAGTCCACTTCCCAATATGCACTTGGTTTTGTCCCTTGTTGGTGGGACGCTGGGTTCTGGGGATGTGGGGGTGCTACTGGTCAGTTGAGACGCCTTACACGCAGCCACTATTTTATCAGTTTTGGCATTCTGGTTTTGAATTTTTATCTCTGCATGGCGTAACAAGTCTTTTATTTTCTGAGTACCCATATGGTTTGAATGATGAATTTGTTTTAAGACCATAGACCTAACTCAGCTGGGAGGATGGTTTTTCCATCACAAGTGTGCCACCATCTGTTATACTTCTCCAGGGTATGAGCCATCGGGATCTGCTCTATTCATTGGAGATCTTCTGGTGTGTAGAGTGGTTTGTCAGGCAGGCAAGGAGGGCCTGGATCTGGGCTTTGGATGGGCAGTGTGGCTTCTGCTACCTGGGCTACTTCTTTGGCCACTTGGTCAGCTCATCTGTTTCCTCTGGCCACTGGGGTGTCTTGTTGCTGGTGTCCTGGGCAGTGCATTACTGCCACTTCCTGTGGGAGCCAGAGAGCTGCTAACAGAGTTAATATCTCATCTTTGTTCTTGACCGTCTTACCTTTTGCCGTGAGCAGTCCTCGCTCTTGGTAGATTGCCCCATGGACATGCACTGTGGCAAAGGCATACTGGCTATCAGTATAGACATTTAGTCTCAGTCCTTTTCCCAGCATCAAAGCCTTTGTGAAGGTTATCAATTTACCTTTTTGT
>CAUYQV010058710.1:0-12282 GCA_963574575.1 Galagoides demidoff | reverse complement strand
AACCAAAAAATGGCCGGGCGTTGTGGCGGGCGCCTGTGGTCCCAGCTACTTGGGAGGCGGAGGCAGGAGACTCGCTTGAGCCCAGGAGTTGGAGGTTGCTATGAGCTGTGATGCCATGGCACTCTACCCAGGGGGACAGCTCCGTCTCAAAAAAAAAGAAAAGTTATTAAAATAATACAGTTGTTTCTCAGTAGTATCTGAGTGGGGAAGGAGGGCTAGGACCCCCTTGGACACAAAAATCCATGGATGCTCACTAGTTCCTGCTTAAAACAAGTATAGAACGAGGTCAGGTGATGAAGTTCAAGAACTCATCCTAGAGGAAGTGCTGCATACTTTATTGCTGAATATCAATCACTATAGTCACCTGATTGCCTAGGGGAGTACTTTGAAGGAAAAAATCATCTCTGGATTACTTGTAATCATAACACAATGATGAAGGGAATAATGGAGAAAAGTTCCACATGTACAGACACAACCATTTCTCACCTCCCCAGGGTGCAGAGCCCAGGTGAGGATGTGTGGTATAGATAGTCCTGTGGCTTTGCTACGTGTCAGCACTTGTTATTTACACACTTTCTGAAAGAACTGAGTGTGGGGCAGTCGTGTCTCGCTTGTTGAGGGTGTCAGATCTGTCTAGTCCTGCCTCTAATGAGCTGGACACTGAGATGTGCCTAGAATACTGTGCTTTGAGATCAGTCAGGCTAGGGCAGCACACGTGGGGGCTGACTGGACCTGCCTGGGTAGTGGGTGGTCTTTTCCAAGTTGGCCCCACCTTTGGTTGAACAAAACATGAGAATTGTTCCCAGGGAGCCCAGGCCCCAGGGCTGGATCCCTTAGACCTGGCCCACCTGCTCTGTGGAATGGACACAGCTAACACAAAGCCGGGTTGCCATGATGCCCTAAAGTCTTTCTATTCCCTAAGGGGACCCTCAAGAGTGGGTGGGTTAAGAGAATGGATGAAGTCTAGCTAAATCTTTGCCTCCCCACCCCCCAAACTGCTACATCACTAACGGAAATGCTTTGGCACACCCGGAGTCTCCCCCATTATGGATTGGGGGTTCCTTCCAGTATGGAAGCCCTTCCCCGCACTCCCGTGCTGGCTTTTGCTTCCCGGAAGGCTCTCAGCGGCACATTCTAACACAGAATCCTCAGAACCGTCAGTGAAGGGGGCAAACGTCCGTGGCCACGAGGGCAGGGGAGTGTTAAGGGCTCGAGACTGGCCGGCGCGGCCGGTAGCGGAAAGTCCCTAGTCCCCATCCCGGACCCGGCCGGGGAGGTCGGGGTGCGGATCACCCGAGGCGGGAGTCGGAGGTGGCCAGGCTCCAGACTCCGTCTGGTGACTGTCGCCCAGCGCTGCTGAGCCCAGGGGCAGAGGAGCCCCTGGGGCCTCGAAGGGCCCCAGAAAAGCCCCAGGGCGAGGCATAGAGTGAGAGAAGCATGGTCACCTGTCCCCCCGGCAGCGCGAACCGCTCCTGACCGGTGTCATGAGGCCGCCCGCGATGGGGGAGACCACGGTCTCCCTCCAGGAGCTGGCGGACCTCGCCATCGGCACCCCCGAGGTGGGTGCCGTCAACTTCACGGCCCTGCACACGCTTATCGTGGCTATGCTCAAGAACCTCGGCCTCCAGGCCACCCGGGTCAACTTCGTGTCCCTGTCACCCGAGCCGAGCAGGGCGGACTACTACCCGCGGCTCTCGATCAGCTCCCCGCACCTGCGCAAGTCGTCCACAGGGGCCTCGGTGCCCCGGGAGCGAGAGCGAGAGCGGGAGCGGGAGAAGGAGCCGGAGCAGCGGGAGCGGGAGAAGGAGCGGGAGCAGCGGGAACGGCGGCGGCGGAGCTTGAGCAAGACGGTGTCGCAGCAGGTGCTGGAGAGCCAGATGAGAGACCTGGACGACCAGGTACAGGACCTCAGTAGGCAATTCAAGACTATTAGCAGCCACGTGCGGGGCATCGCCAGCCACATGCAGCACATCGCCCAGGCCACCGGGGTGGACACGGACACCCGGGAGTGGCTGGAGGAGAAGATCTTAGGCATGGTGTCCCAGGATTCGCAGGATTCACAGGCTAGGCGGGAAAAACCTGAAGTCAGCAGCCCCCAGGTGAGCGCACTAGGGATCCTCCCCAGGCTTCCCTCCAGGCCTGAGTCCAGACCTGCTTTGGGGGGGCTTCAGGCCTGGGGTGGCCTGGTCCCATGTGGCCCATGCTCTACCTTGCAGGCCATGACGATGCTTCAGAATGTCATACAAGATGTGAAAGACCTGAAAGAAACCAACCCTAAGGTAAGAAACCCACCCAAGCTCCCTGAGTTGAAGCCCATGGGACACCCCACCTTAGGGAGCCCAGTGGGCCCCATCCCACACCCTTCCTTCCTGGCCCTGTTTAAGCCAGGCTCACTCACCACTTGGCACACACCCAAGGATGCTGAACTGACCCAGAGGGCAGCTGACAACTCCTCAGAATGTTCTTAGAGTAAATTCCCTTTTTAATAGAATAAAGACATAAGGAGATCATGTTGGCAGACAAAGGCCAGTCCGAATGGAGAGTGAGACCCCAGCTCCTTGTGATTATGACACAAGCCTGAGCAGGCAGGAGACAATTTCCCTTTCATTTCCTCTGAGGGAGAGGAACACGCAAATTGTGCAGCAGAAGTACCCCCCACAGAACAGCAGGAAGGCAAGGCAGGTCAGCTCTACTCAAGGAGGCAATGGCACATGGCCATCTCTCAGAACCGTGTTTGCTGGATGGGAGGCTTTGAGAGTCGGGACAGGAGGGGAAGGATGCCAAACACATACTCGACTGCATCACCCTAGCCACAACCCCAGCCCCACTTACTTTGCTCTGATTGGCCTGCTTTTCTTTTTAAAGTGTGTTTTTGTTTTGCTTTGCTTTGCATACTAATCTTAGATTCTGGAGGTTTGCTCAAGTAAGGAGCAATTTAAGTTTTAGAAATTTGCTTTGGTTCTTTGGAGGTGCTTTTCTTTTTAAACAGCACAGACATTCAGACGCTATTGAAGTACCTGTTACTTTTTGTTCCTTGAGAGCCCAAGTGGGCTCAGCCTGTAGTGCCAGGCTTTGAGTGGGTTTTGTAGTGTGACATGAATGCCAGGACCAGGACCAGAGCTGCCCATCCCTGCAGCAGCGTTTACTCTTAGCCACCAGCCCTCTGTGCTGCCCCCTTGCACCTCACTTCCCTTCCTCTTGTTGGCTGGGAAAAGAATTGAGAGGGCCTGGCTTCACCGGCCAGGTAGAAACCTCCCTGCGTGGTGGGCCACAGGCTGAGCTCCATCCCTGAACCCTTCTTCCAGGAACTCCTGAGGAGGATAGACAATCTAGAGAACGTGGTCAGAGCACGAGATGAATTCCTGGTAATCTCCATCAGTTCTGTGGGCAGGGGCCCTCCAAGGGGAGGGAGGATGGTTGTCCTCAGCCTGGCTCCCTTAGGGTTTGTCCAAGTTCCCTTCATCCCTCCAGGCAGGGTGGTGTGTGGTCCTTGCCTCCCTGGCCTCTGCCCCTGGACTGAGGGTGAAATCCTTCCCACTTCTGCCCGGTGCTCTACTGGGGCTTCACATGGGGAAAAGAGCCAAGGTCCGTCCCTAAAACTTCCTGGGATTAAACTAAGGGTTTGTGCGTGTGTATTGTCTGTGACTTCAGCAAGTAATGGACCGGAAGATGTCTTTGGTTCCTAACGAAGAAGTCACCATGGTCACCTGGGAAGAGCTGGAGCAAGCGATCATTGATGGCTGGAGGAAAACTTCACAAACAGTGAGCAGACCAGTGTGGGTAGTGGCCTCGGGTGGGGCCCTCAGAACACTCCCTCTGTACAACTGCACAAGCTCCTGTTACGTGGATGTTCATAGTTTACTTTACAAGTTCCAGATTATGGATCATTTAAACATTTCTTCCAGTTTCGTAACAATCACTCTAAGGTGATAGTCATACGTGTGAGCAGGGCGAATTCCTAGAAGTGGATGTGCCTTTGGCTCAGCTGTTGCCAGATTGCCTTCGGTGGGTGTTGTTTCAGTCCAGACACCACCAGCAGTGCAAGAGAGGATTTACTCCCCGACACCCCCCAGCACTGTATGTTAGTATCTAGATTTCTGAGCTTTGCCTACTGGCTGGAGGGAAGATGGTACATGAGTGTAGTTTTAATTTGCTTTTGTGGCTTTTCAAACTTCTCTTGTGGTCTGTCCCAGAATGCATGAGTCCTTCCACTATATGTGGACCCCAGTGCTCAATCCTGGAAATAAAACCTCTGTGAGGTGCTCTTTGCTGATGGTGACTTTTGCACACAAGCACACTATCCAGACACAGTTCACCAAATCGTTTTCAAATCCACAACCTTTCTTCATCCTCAACATTTTCAAGTGGCCCTTGAAGACTAGGCTTAGCTGCTCTTGATCTTGACATTCTCCTGACTTTCTTCAAAGGGGATCCTCAAAACGGATCTACAGGATAAAGAGTAAGCCCTTTGGTGCCACCAAGTGGTCATCTTAGGGAGTGCTAAGTATTATCTGGGTACAGAAAACACCCTGCCATCTGGAATCCTGTATTTTTCAGGAGTTGCAAGATGAACCCTGAAAACAAAAGACAGGGTTGCCTAAAAAAAAAAAAAAGAGGCCTCTGCTTTTGCCACCTTTTGTTAGAAGCCCAAGTCTTCCTTACACAAACCACAATCTTTTTTAGTGAGGACCTCGTTTTCTCAGGGTGTGAGCTGAAGACACATGTGAAAATTAAAAAATAAGTAAACACAAATGCTTTTAGATAATATTTACTTCTCCAGATGTTAGAAAACATCAGTGTTTTGACTGTTGCTCATAATCATGAACAACTCCAAAAGCAAATGAGAATAAGTATAAATATTAGAAGACTTTTGAGGAGCAAGAGAACAAGTTCTGGTAACAGCCAGTTCAACCACTGCAGAGAGTGGAATTAAAGTGCCAGGGGTTCCGCTGCCTCTGGCTGAGAACGTGCAGTGGGTGATGGGGCCCTCCAACATAAAAGTAAGGTCAGGACTTTGAACCTGGGTGTTGCTGAGGTCAGTTACAGGCTTTCCCAGGTAGTGGTAATGCTGACAGTTGTGAGGTTTGCCATCTGCCTGCGTCGTGAGCAGACAGCCAGGATTGAACGGAGGACAGTGAGCCCGAGACTGCAGTCTGTACAGAGAAGAGTAACATTCTGCATGGGGCCACCAGACTTGACCAGGGAGTTGGACTTGATTTTGAGAAAAAGCTTCCTTGGTTTCTTGGCCAGTGTGTTGGCTCACACCTGTAATCCTAGCACTCTGGGAGGCCAAAGCTGGTGGATTGCTTGAGCTCAAGAGTTTGAGACCAGTCAGAGTAAGAGTGAGACCTGGTCTCTACTAAAAACAGAAAAACAAGGCTTAGCACCTGTAGCACAGTGATTATAGCACCAGCCACATACACTGAGGGTGGCAGGGTCAAACCCAGCTGGGATCAGCTGAACAACAATGACAACTGCAATCTCAAATAGCCAGGTGTTGTGCCGGGTACCCGCATTCCCAGCTATATGGGAGGCTGAGGCGAGAGAATCACTTAAGCCCAAGAGTTTGAGGTTACTGTGAGGTGTGACACCACATCACTCTACTGAGGGCAACATAGTGAGACTCTGTCTCAAAAAGAAAAGAAAAAGAAAAACCAGCTAGGCATTGTGACAGATGCCTGTAGTCCTAGCTACCTGGGAGACTGAGGCAAGAGGATTGCTCAAATCCAGGAATTTGAGGTTGCTGTGAGCTATGACTCCATGGCACTCTACTGGGAGTGAGACTCTGTCTCAAAAAAAAAAAAAATATATATATATATATACACACACACATATGTATTTTTTCTTAGTCAAGGCTAACTTAGTTGTGTTTACATATTTTATTTATTTGTTTATTTGAGGCAAAGTCACAACTCATAGCAACCTCAAACTCTTGGGCTTAAGTGATCCTCTTGCCTCAGCCTCCCAAGCAGCTGGGGCTATAGGCACTCACCACAACGCCCAGCTAATTTTTATTTTTTAATTAATTAATTTACTTTTTCATGTTTTAGTGAAGATGGGGTCTTGCTCAGGCTGGTCTCAAGTACTCCTCCAGCCTTACTCCAGAGTGTAGGATTATAGGCATGAGCCACCTAGCCTGACTGGAAAAAATATATTAAAAAAAGAAAAAGAAAGAGGGAGGGGGGAAGGAAGGAAGGAAGGAATCCTTGGTTTCTCATGACCAGGTTAATGAATCCAAGTGCCAGCTAGCTTGACCGGGGCAGGCATGTAACAATAGAAGAATTTAACCTTTTTTCTAAGTCTAAGGATCTTGAAGACAGATGTTCTCTTGCAGAAATAGTGTGACCATGGCAAAGGACATGTTCTTCTTAAAGCCTTTATAGCCTGACCAGCTTAATAAAATAAAAAGCAAAACAAACTCCTTTTTAGAGACTTTTTTTTTGAGACAGAGCCTCAAGCTGTCCCCCTGGGTAGAGCACTGTGGTATCACAGCTCACAGCAACCTCCAACTCCTGGTCTCAAGCCAGTCTCCTGCCTCAGCCTCCCAAGTAGCTGGGACCACAGGTGCCTGCCACAACACCCAGCCATTTTTTGGTTGCAGCCATCATTGTTGTTTGGAGGGCCCAGGCTGGATTTGAACCCACCACCTTAGGTATATGTGGCTGGCGCCTTAGCCACTTGAGCCACAGGCGCTGAGCTGAGATTTTTTTTTTAAATTAAAAAAAATTTTTTAGAGACAGGGTCTCCCTCTACTACCCAGGCTGGAGAGCAGTGGCATGATCACCGCAGTTGCCAACTGTTGCACTCAAGCCATCCTCCTGCCTCAGTCTTCCAAAGCACCCCTAAACTAAAACTCTGATTTGCAGGTCTCCATGGAGGGAGATGCAGGAAAATATTGGGGCGGCACCTGTGGCTCAAAGGAATAGGGTGCCTGCCCCATATGCTGGAGGTGGTGGGTTCAAACCCAGCCCCGGCCAAAAACTGCAATATATATATATATTTGACAAATTTTAAATGGCTAGAAAATGATTTTACCCTTTCCAGTAGTCTTAAGGAATTTAGGTTCAAATCTCCTGGGGGACCTTGAAGGGAAAAACTGGATAGCAGGACTAATAAAGACAGAAAAGCAAGCGAGGCACAGTGGCTCATGCCTGTAATCCTAGCACTCTGGGAGGCTGAGGCAGGTAGATCTCTTGAGCTCAGGAGTTTGAGACCAGCCTGAGCAAGAGTAAGACTCCATCTCTACTACAAATAGAAAACCTAGCTGGGTGTAGTGGCATATACCTGCAGTGCCAGCTACTACTCGGGAGGCTGAGCAAGAGGATTACTTGAGCCCAAGAGTTTGAGGTTGCTGTGAGTTGTGACGCCATGGCACTCTATCGGGGTCAACAAAGTGAGACTCTGTCTCAAAAAAAAAAAAAAGAAAGGAAAAGCAGGTTAAGTATGGACTGTCCCCTGGAAACACTGCTGTCTGCAGAAGACATGATTACAGGAATATTCCTGTACTAACTGAGCCAAAATCTTGAACACATTATATGTATTTGGGGAACATTGGGGTCTCGTTAACAGCTGTGGTTGGAATTATAATTCCTGTGGCAGGGCTGGGTGTGGTGGCTCACGCCTGTAATCCCAGCACACTGGGAGGCTGAGGCAGGTAGATTGCCTGAGCTCACAGGTTCGAGACCAGCCTGAACAAGAACGGGACCCTGTCTCTAAAAATAGCTGGGTGTTGTGGCAGGTACCTGTATACAGTCCCAGCTACTTGGGAGGCTGAGGCAAGAGAATTGCTTGAGTCCAGGAGTTTGAGGTTGCTATGAGCTATGACGCCACAGCATTCTACCAAGAGGGACAAAGTAAGACTCTGTCTCCAAAAATACACACACACACACACACACACACACACACACACATATATATGAATCCTGTGATGGGGAACAAGGAGGACAATGTATGTCTTAGAGTCAACAAATCAAGATGCATTTCTTTTAAGCCCCCTCCTTTTCTGTTGATCACCTGAGAAGTGATTACCCTTTGGATGTTTTTTGCTTTGGGACTCAGAGAATAGTGGAGAATTTAGGAAGAGACTTTAAGTAAGATTTAACCTTATTTTAACTGGACAAAACAATTAAGCCTGACCTCATGATACATCAGAAATAAGAAACAGAAGTAAGGGCTTGGCGCTCATAGCTAAGTGGTTAGGGTGCTGGCCACATGCACCAGGGCTGGTGGGTTCCAACCTGGTCGGGGCCTGCTAAATAAACAAACAAATAAAAAAATAGCTGGTTGTTGTAGCAGGTGCCTGTAGTCCCAGCTACTAGGGAGGCTGAGGCAAGAGAATCACTTGAGCCCGAGAATTTGAGGTTGTTGTGAACTATGATGCTACAGAACTCTACAGAGGGTGACAAAGTTAGACTCTGTCTCAATTTTAAAAAAAAGAAAGAGGGCGGCAGCTGTGGCTCAGTGAGTAGGGTGCCAGCCCCATATACCAAGGGTGGTGGGTTCAAACCCAGCCCCGGCCAAACTGCAACAAAAAAATAGCCGGGCATCGTGGTGGGCACCTGTAGTCCCAGCTACTCGGGAGGCTGAGGCAAGAGAATCGCCTAAGCCCAAGAAGTTGGAGGTTGCTGTGAGCAGTGACTTCACAGCACTCTACCAAGGGTTAATAAGTGAAATTCTGTCTCAATAAAATAAAATAATAAAAAGAAAAGAAAGAAAGAAACAGAAGTAGGCATTTTGTATTGTACTGAGGTCATGGAAATAGTCAATCATGGGGCAGGAATATCAGGTAGGGCAGTAAGGACAGAAGCCCCATGCAGGAGGGAGCGCTCAACCCATGCAGGCTAGCAGGGAGTTTGTTATGTATCTGTTAGGCCATCACAACCTAATGTGTTAACTCAAAAATTAACATCTCTGAAATCAGGATGTGGCTCAGAGCTGGTGGCATTGTGTGATTAATTGGCACTGCTCTCCCTTTCCTGTTGACACTTAAAACAATGGTGCCCCTTAACATGCAGCCATCTTAGACTTACTGACGTGGAGAGAGATGGCACGAGGCATGTTTTGGTTAGAAAGTCTTGTGATACTGACTTTTGTTAGGTGTGAGTTGAGTAGTGTTGTCTCAACATAAAGTGCCAACACCTTTGAGCACAGAATTCTTGGCTGGGCGTACAGGGTGGAAGGGACAAAGCCATAGAGAGGGTATTTCTGGTCTACAGATTCCCCTCATGGGATGTGGCTCTGTCGTTGTGGTTTGGTTTAGAACAGCGGTTCTCAACCTGTGTGTCATGACCCACAGGAACTGTAGTAAAGGGCTGCGGCATTAGGAAGGTTGAGAACCACTGGTTTAGAAGATGAATCAAGGCCAGGTGTGGTGGTGCACACCTTAAAATCCCAGGACTTTGGGAGGCTGAGGTGGGACGATCCCTTGAGTCCAGGAGTTTGAGGTTATATTGAGCTATGATCTTGCCGTCTGTACTGCAGTCCAACCTAGGTGACAGAACAAGATCTAGTTGCTTAAAAAGAAAAAAAAAAAAAAAAGGCTCAGAGCCTGTAGTACAGTGGTTATGGAGTCAGCCACATATACCAAGGCTGGCAGGTTTGAACTTGGCCCAGGCCAGCTAATCAACGACATCTGCAACAAAAAAATAGCTGGGCATTGCGGCGGGCTCCTGTATTCCCAGCTACTTGGGAGGCTGAGGCAAGAGAATTAGAATCACTTAAGCCCAGGAGTTTGAGGTTGCTATCAGCTGTGAAGTCACGGCACTCTCCCGAGGGCAGCATAGTGAGACTCTGTCTCAAAAAAATAAATTAATTAAAAAGAATAAGTCAAAAACATGATTAGTGTTAGGGGGTCAGCATTGACGCTCATTATTTCTAATTACTTTCCTACCATCCCCAGAAATGAAATGATAGGCATGTCTCACCTGATGCCCTTCAGGCAAATCTCATCAACTTTTCTAGGACCCCATTTCTGTTTTACCTCTGTAGCTGTTGTGTCCATTTTTCAAGGCTTTCAAGATGTTTGTTCTGAAAAACTATGACTGGTTTTATTTTTATTTATTTTTTGAGACAGAGTCTCAAGCTGTCACCCTGGGTAGAGTGCTGTTTCGTCACAGCTCACAGCAACCTCAAACTCCTGGGCTCAAGAGATTCTCTTGCCTCAGCCTCCAAGTAGCTGGGACTACAGGCACCCGCCACAACAGCTATTTTTTTGCTGAAATTGTCATTGTTGTGTTGGCTGGCTGGGCCAGATTTGAACCCGTCAGCCTCAGTGTATATGCCTGGCACCCCACCCACTGAGCTAAAGGTGCCACCAATGACTGTTATTTTAGTCTTCAGCCTCCAAGCCCTCAGCCTGTGGACCAGCCTCAGTCCATGGCCTGTTAGGAGGAGGTGAGCAGCAAGTGAGTAAGTGAGGTTTCATCTGTATTTATAGCCACTAGACACTGCTCCCATCACCTCCTGAGTTCCACCTCCTGTCAGAGCTGCAGCAGTAGGAGATTCCCACAGGAGCCTGAACCCTACTATAAATTGCACGTGTGCGGGCCCTAGGCTGCACGTTCCTTATGAGCATCTAATGCCTGATGACCCGAGGGGCAGCTGAGGTGGTGATGCTAGCACTGGGCCTGTCTAGTTGCAGGAACGCACACCTGCAGCTCCCACTGAGTCTCCCTTATGATGACAGTGTAATTATTTCATTATAAATTACAATGTAATAATAATAGAAACAAAGTGCACAATAAATGTGCTGGAATCATCCCCAAACCATCACCTACCCCACCGTACCCCTTAATCCATGGAAAAATTATTTTCCATGAAACCAATCCCTGGTGCCAAAATGGCTGGGGCCCACTGGTTTTAGTCTCTATGCTGGGCTGAATAATAGCCCTCCAAGATGTCCGTGTCCTCATCCCTAGTAGTTGGGAATGTTGGCTTATATGGCAAAAGGGACCTTCCCGATGAGATGACGTGAAGGATCTTCAGATGGAGAAGTATCCTGGGTTATCCAGCCCGGTTCAACGACATAGTTACAAAGGTCCTCATGAGAAGGAGGCAGAAGGCGATACGACTACAGAAGAGGAGGCAACGTGCCTGCACCTGCTAATAGCAGCTGAAAAGGATGAAGAAAGGGACCCTTTGCTCAGAGCTGCCAGAAGGAGCCAGCCCGGCCACTGCCTTGACTGTTGCCCAGTGAAAATGGTTTTGGACTTTTGACTTCCCAAACTGTAAGATAACAAATTTTTGTTGTTTTAAGCCACAAAATTTATGGTTATTTGGTATAGCAGTGACAGGAGACTCAGAGTGCCTTTTTCTCCTTGAGGCAGTACGTGAATGTCTGGCTAGTCTTAGTTTAGCTCATTTTTTTCTGTCACTTTCTACTATTTTTGTTTCTGAACTCTGAGTCAGAACCTAGACCCATAGTCTGCAACAAGGAATGCTCTGGGACTTGTTTTAAAGTCTTTCCAGGGCCTCAGTCTCCCGTTCTCCTGTGTTTTATTTACAGTGGTTGATTTCATATTCAGTAGGCAGAACTCCCAAGAAGGCCAGCACTGTCCCTGCCCCGCGTGTACACACACTGCACGTCCCTCTGGTGCGTGCGAGCAGAGTCTGTGGGCACGATGGGCTGCTGTTACGTTGCTGATCACCTGACTCTGAGTTAACCTAAGGGAGAGTACACTGTGGACCTGACCGAATTAGGTGAGCCCTTTGTAAAAAAGATGAAGTGTCAGAGAGATGAGCAAACTACCTGTGGATGGGCCATGCAGTTAGGATTCAAGGATGGCCTCTAGGAGTTGAGAGTGACCCTGAGCCAACAGCCAGAAAGAAAATGGAGACGTTAGTTTACAACCACAAGGAATTGAATGCCGACAACATAAATGCCCTTGGAAGTGGACTCTGAGCCTCCAGTGAGACCACAACTGGTCCAACACCTGAATTTGCAGAATGTGAGACCCCAGTTGAGAACCCAGCTTCTACATGTGCTGGCCCATGACCTGTAGAAACTGTGAGATTGGCTTGGCGCCTGTGGCTCAAGTGGCTAAGGCACCAGCCACATACACCTGAGCTGGTGGGTTCAAATCCAGCCTGGGCCCACCAAACAATGATGGCTGCAACCAAAAAAATAGCTGGGCGTTGTGGCCAGTGCCTGTTGTCCCAGTTATTTGGGAGGCTGAGGCAAGAGAATCTTGCCTCTTGAGCCCAGGAGTTGGAGGTTGCTGTGAGCTGTGATGCCACAGCACTCTACCCAGGGTGACAGCTTGAGGCTCTGTTTCAAAGGAAAAA